>CP139507.1:280430942-280558442 GCA_021014915.2 Artemisia tridentata subsp. tridentata | reverse complement strand
ACAATTCCATATCTTAAGGGTTTACTTTTTGGATATTTTTAATTTTAATATATTATATTCACCTTTCTTCAATCAAAAGTTATCGTTTACTTGAAGTCGGTCCAAAAGAAACCCTTATAAGTCTTTCATAATATCTCAATTCACTTTCTTCAACCTACTTTCTAACCTAAATTACTTTAATCCCAGCAGTCAAATCAATAATTTACTAACAATCATGGCTACGTTAACCTTTGTCGATAAACACAACATGGTAGCTTATTTGCAAAAAACAGAGAATGACACCCAATTCCATCAGATAGTGGACATTTTAAATGGTTCTCACGTAAGGTATTCCTTACTTCTTAATCCCACTATCTTTGTCTCCCACATCAAAGAGTTTCGGCAGACTGCTACTATCAGAACGTTTGACAATGGAGACAAAGAGCTAAATGCCACAGTGGATGACAAATCTATCACTCTTACTGAAGCATCACTCAGGAGGCATCTCCATCTAAATGATGACAATGGTATTAGTGTTATGCCAAACACTGAAATCTTTGAAACTTTAACCAGGATGGGGTACAACATCCAATCACAATCTTTAACTTTTCAAAAAGGTTGTTTTGCCCCACAATGGAGGTTTTTGATACATACCATCCTTCACTTTCTCTGTCCTAAGAAAACCTGATGGGAACTGTTCAGTAGCAATATTGCAACTGCTCTCATTTGCTTAGCTACTGATAGGACTTTTAACTTTTCAAAACTTATCTTTGAAGGAATGGTCAAAAATGTTGATAGCAAAACAAAATTTTTGATGTATCCCAGGTTCATTCAAGCTATTTTTAACACGAGGGCACATCATCTTCTTCGTCACAAAAATGTTTATCCAACACCCAAACTTACCCAGAAACTTTTAATAATATGAGGATGGCCTCAAAAGGGTACAGTGGGGAAGAAGTTCCATTATTTGATTCAATGCTACAGGTACAGGGTGAAGGGTCAACAACCCTAGTTGATCCCTAACACACACCCACAAGTTCAGAGCAATCAGTGTCACAACCAACCTCATTACCAGATAGGCCATTATCCATAGAGGGCTCTGATATTCCTCAGCACAGAGAGATCCTACCCCTCCCTATGTAGCAGATGAGGCTGACATTGTCAGTGTAGGAAGGGCTGCTTCTACTGTCTCAAGCTTAGAAGCTGGGCAGGACAGAGGAAACATAAATAAGACCCAACCTGTGGCAACAACAACAGTACCAAGTTCCCTTGAACCCAGTACTATTGGTGGAATACCAAGCCAGCCAGAAATATTGGGTGGCTCAGAGGCTCACCATATGGTGGGGTTTGAGTCTTTGCCCCATGATGCACCTCTCCCTGAAGTTCACACATTAGGAAGTGCTGAGGGCAGTAAGACACTACAAGAATTGACGAATTTGTGTAAAAAATTGTTTGAGAAGGTAACTACTTTGGAGTCAGATCTCTAGAGTCACAAGAAGATTTTTGGCAAGGTATATACAAAGCTGGTGCTTAAAGTCAAGAAATTGGAGCAACAGGTCAAAACACTTAAAAGAAAAAGATCAGCTAAAATGGTGACATCTAGTAAATCATCTTCTTCCTGAAGCTCATCAGATGGTCACAGTGAAGATCAAGGTGAGGAATCTTCCAAATAGGGGAGGAAGATTGCCCAATTAGATCAAGATCCTAACATTTCTTTGGTTCAAGAGGACTTTGATACTCAGGGGAGGCAAGAACAGCAAATGGATCAAGGTACTGGTAGTGCTATACATGGTACTGTTAGTATTCCAGAAGAAGGTATTGGTGGTTCTCAAGGTACTGCTGGTGCAGTATATACAAGAAGAACAAAGAAGTCAAGGACAGAAAAAGGCAAGGGTATAATGACAGAAGAAGAACCATCTCAGAAGATCACCAAGAAAACTAAAACTCAGATTGCTCTTGATGAGGAGTTAGCTCAAAAAATTAATGAAGAAGAGCTAGCAAGGGTAGCTGATGAAGAAAGGTTAGCAAAATTTATGGTTGAAAAGATGTTTTAGATTAAAGAAGAAGAAAGAGCTGCTCAAATTCTTGTTGATAAGGAGTTAGCTGCAAAGCTTCAAGAAGAAGAAAGGTCACAGTTCACCAAAGTAGAACAAGAACAAGCCATTGGTGATCTTTTGGAGCAAATCAGGTAAAGTCAAAGAAAGAAGAAAACTTATCAGAAGAAACCACCTTCAAGAAGTGAACAACTGAGGTATATGAAATATTATTTGAAACATCAGGATTACTGGAAGGAAAAATGGTTCGTAGGAAAGTCTTATGAAGAAATAGAGAAATTGTACATCAGTGCTCATACAAGAATCCAGAGGTCCTTAAGAGATGAAACTGCAACAATTGAAACCGAGTCTAGCAAATGTGTGAAAAGAACAGCAGAGCAATTGGAATCTAAGGAATCCAAGAAGCAAAATACAAAAGAAGAAGAGCATGATGAATCAGTTCAAGAAGAATCAGCTAAGGAAGAAAAGGTAGAAGAAAAATTAACTGATGAATAGATCCATGGCATGATGGTGGTAGTTCCAGAAGCTCTTAATATTGATCCTATTTAAGCCAAACATCCAATAATTGATTGGGAGGTGTACTTAGATGGAATGATCAATGGATGGAAAATCATCAAAGTAGGAGGAAAGTTTGAAGTCTACAAGTTCTTTGAAGACATGATCAAAGCTTTTGACAGAGATGACTTGGATAAGCTATGGAGATTAGTTCAAGAGAGATTCAAGACCTCAGCTCCTGAAGATGATAAAGATAAAGAGCTTTGGGTAGAACTGAAGATAATATATGATCCTGACATAGGTGAAGCTATATGGAGATTTCAAGCTCTTGGCTCAGACATCACATGGAGACTGTTTGATAATTGTGGTGTTCACAGAGTTTTTACTAAAGAAGGGGTGGAAATTTATATGTTAGTGGAAAAAGATTACCCACTAAGAGGAGGAATATTAATGATTATGTTATCATCAAGACTTAAAGTTGAAGAAGATTCAGAGATGGCAAAAGAGTTGATCAGAAAAATATTTTAGCTTGTAGAAGAAAGGAAAGCCAGAATACTAAGGTTGACAATATAGTGTTTGGAAGAGTCCTCTCAAAACTCATTTAATTCAAGAAACATCATTTTTGCTTAAAAACTTTAGCAGTAATAATTTTAAATGAGCAGTACTAACTTCAAAGTTAGTACTGCTGGTTATGTTTGGCTTATTTCTGGCTTAGTTAAAAAGTTTTAGAAAAAGTGCATTCATAAAAATAAGCTTATCTCAGCTTTTTAAGTTGTTATTCATTTATTTGACTTACTTTTATTGATCAGCTTTTGTTAGACAATCAAAAAGGAATATGATATGTGGTGTTATTATGAAAATTAAACCATAAGCAGCATTAACGATTTTGCTTAGCAGCACTAACCCATAACGTCGAACAATACTAACTTCTATAGCAGCACTAATCGTATCATAGCAGTATTAAAAATAAACTACCAGTACCAATCAACTGTATATCCAAACAAGAGGATCATTGATTCACAAGATATCATAATAATTTAAACAAATTAAAAAGATATCAATATATTTTTTAAATATAGTATTATCTTTTAAATTCATCCTAATTAATTGCATGAAGGTTGTATTTTGGAATATAAACAGTTTCTTTTTTTTCAATATTTAAAACGATATTACTTTACAATGTGTATATGATGATGATATAGCAAGTTTTATTAATGACGACTCTACTGATTATGAAACTACCGAGGATGAGAATAGTGATGATGATATTTGATCAAGCATACAAAGAATCTCAAAAAATTATGTTTCTTGAATATTTTTATTTTAAAGAGTTGCGACTGTTACTATTTTATTTCTAATATGTTCATAGGATTTATGTTTTATTACCAATGGCTTATCTAATACTAAGCTAAAATTTGTAGTAATGTAGGCTATAAGCCAAATTCCATAGTCCATTATGTATATACATCATCAATTCTAATACCATCTTTAAATGTAAGTTTATAAAACTTTTATACACAAATAAATGTTGATTTTAGAAGATTAAAAGATAACAAACTTTTAGTTGTTTTAGTCGATAATAATGATAATCGTATAAATTTACAATTTAAAAAAAATTACTTAACATAATTGCAGAAGAAGTTAAATCATGATCATTATATTCAAAATTTGACTCTTCAAATATACACTTTCCAATGTGAAATACGGCTGCACTGTTCATATGTCATATCAGTTATAAAATTTTATATAAACACCATTGTATAATCATATTTGTAAATCTAACTAAAAAAAATATCCTAAACTGAACCTACTGTTGATCAAAACAATGTCATCTTCAAGAAAAAGAACACTAGAAGTCGCAGATATTGAATACAATCAACAAGATCAACCAAAGTATGTTAAATTCTTTACAGTATATGTTATCTTATATATTTATCAACTGAATATGTTTGATATCTTTGTAGCAAGCAACCCAAACAGGATGAAAATGAAGTGTTAGGCACTGAAAATCAATCACATGCAGAAACATTTGAATCACATGCAACATCTGAAGGTATATTGTTAACATTGTGTAATTAAGGTTAAAAACGACCTCATTAAACTGATATGCTATCTAACTACTATGTCTGATTTATATTAATTCATTTATTAGAAGTTGAAGGTTCTGAAAATGATCATGAAACGAAGACCATAAGTTCTGTTTATGAATGGTTGATTTCTGAGCAATCAGCCCAGAAAATAAGAAACTGGAAACAAGAAGAGGAAACAGATAAAAAGTTGAAAAAAGAAAGACAGGCTGCTAACAAACTTTTGAAAGAAGTGGGTGCATTTAGGAAATCAAAAGCCAAGAATGAAGAATTTGATTTTGATCAAGCCGAAGACGACATTGACTCTGAAGACTTTGAAATTTTCTCTTATGATGAGTTGCATTTGGCATACTCTTTTACTTCAACACCCTAAATGCTTTATAAGTATTTATATTTTTGTGTTTTGTAATTAACTATATAGATTAAGTGTCATGTTTCTTTTGTATCCCAAATAGTATGCTATTGAACATAGTGGTGGTCCAGTTATTATCTCAAAGGAGTACACAAGTTTTATCATCATTTTAATCTAGCACATATTTAGTCAAAAACATCATACATTCCACTTAACTATACACAGTGTAGTCATACTAATCAAATAAATAACATGTTACGAAATAATATAAATGATGCATGGTTGATGTTTGAATATATAAAGGCATGGACATTTATTTTGATGTTTGTTTGACCATAAAAAAGCCAACAAACAGATTATGGTTAAATTCTGATATAAAATGGTTGTGTTTGACTATAAAAAGTCAACTAAAACTAAAATGGGTATGGACTAACTACACAAATAATGTATTGTTGTTGATTAACCATATATAGTTAAAATTAACATTTGGATACGTCTTTCACATGCAAGGTTCCACAGATACAATATCAAAGAATGAAAATTTAATTTATCAGATTTGAAAACATAGCAATGATATAAATGCTAATAGTACACATCGATTATCAGAATTTCCTAAACGTTACATTAAAACTAAACTTATATATATAAGTTTTACGTCATAGCATACAATACCTAATACCAACAAGTTTTGTAACATGACATAAACAAAGACCAAAATATACAAAATATTGAGAAAAGATGTTTAAACTGACTAACGGCCATATTATCAACATAACAAACCTAACATAAAAATCCCCAACAGAAAACATACACAGTTCATCTATTAAGTACTAACACACATGAAACACCGGGTAATCCTCACGAACTGGCCCATTCAAATCAGTAAGGATAAACATCAGCTTAAACCTTATCATCTTTCCATATTCAAATCCACACACTTGAAAGAAATTTCCCCACTTACCAATTGTATTAACATGATTAACCCGTTCTGGGTTTTCCCTGTGAAAATCCATCATGATTTTCATTATGTATTCAACTGCATCATGCTTAAACAGACCTTTTTTGAAAATGTGCAGTGGATGTTCGTCCAGAAATTCAGCTGGTATTGCCTGTCGTTAAACGATATCAATATGATCTCAACCATCATTCAACTAAAACCTCAATATAAATAACTACAATACAAAACTGATACTTACAAGTCTTGAAAAGGCAAGAATCTCAGAAGACCTTTTGTAGAACACATCAGTCCTTTCACCAAAATGCTCCTGATGACCAGCTCATTGACAGATGTATTGCATCCGCTTATCCGCTGTTTCAAAAAAAAAATTATAAATAGATCTTTTTATACAGAATATACTATACGAATAAGGCAAACAATTCAATATCACTTTCATATTGCTGCATAACAAACAAAATATATGGTAACAACAACATATCTAACCTTCATCTTCAGGATCTAGCATTTGTTGGTGTAATACAAGCTGAGTCACACCCAAAAACAGAACATCTGTCTTTGCACTTCCATCAACATTATATGACATTAGATTGAGCCTATCATTCGCTACTTTTGTGAAAACAATAACATCCCCAAAATCAATATCGAACTCTTGAATAGCAGCAACCCACATAGCTTCGTCCATAACATATACATCATTATTCACATCACCTCCTGGATGCACAAGATTAACATCGACATAAAACTCATTTCCTTGAACAATAATAGCGATAGTAGCTTCCAAGCCTATCCCAGCCAAAAAATTGACAGGCAAATCTTGAAACCAACAATATAATCATCAATAATCCCTGATTTTTAATTTCACATATTCCAAAACAAACATATATAAAGTTATGCTCTTCTTAAAATTTTATTACAAATAATACCTGAGGAACATGAGGTTATGGCAACCTGTAGCTCTGAAACCTTAAATGACGCCCCATTACACCAACATATCCACCAACTTTAATCCCGTTAGAGTCGTAACCAGTTACGTAAAATGAATCATCTCCTTCCTGGACAAAGTGTAGCATGTGAACATCTCTATACATGTTTTTGTTAACAAACTCCACCCATTTATTACCCTTAATCTTAATTAGTCCTCCTAATGGGGCAACTATCGTAACTTTTTTCCGTTTCCTTTCAATACTAGTTAAATAGAAATTCCTATTCCCATTAAACGCAATGTTAGAGAAAACTTGAGGTAGTATAAGCAACTCAGGATACGTGTTTCTGTTTGGACGCACCACAAATTCAATCGGCATAATTTCCTAAAACAACGTACAACAATTAAAAACACTTTAACTCCTTACTTAATATATAATCCGAAAAACAATGTATAACAAATAAGATTCCTAAATTGATTTTTAATGAAAATAGTTTTAGGGGTCGCAAGGGTATTTGCATTAGTAATTCATAAGCAGCTTAAAATCTATATGTCCCTTTTAGCTAATCTTTATATGATGTGTCCCGTTAGAGATAAAAACACAATCCACTTTGCATTAGACAACATAAATTGGTCAAGATCCTTTATAATTACTACCTAAAAAAAACAACCACCTACCATTACTTAACGCATTCATAACATTTCGAGTGACCAAAATAGGGAAAACATACATTTCCTTAAGAACTTAACAAGATCCTATGAAATCTATACTCATCTAACACATACATTTGTTATAGATGGTTTATAGTGCAAATTGCTTACCTGTAACATATTGTTAAAGATTCATACATAAACTAAAGACATTTGTAATTTGAGATTTATGTTAAAGATAGGTTAGCACCAATTTTGTACTCTGCCATAATTGACATATTTGTGAAACATTTTTATCCCTTTGAATACCCAACACACTAACCACATATTTTATAAGATTTCAGTTATTTTGACATTCGGTACAAGAATATAAATTACACTAACATCAATAATGAAACAAATGGCAAACAGAATGATATTCATCTAACGCAATCAACATTTGTATTGCCTACTTTAACATAGACGCACATGCATAACATATATGAGATGATATCAACATTTTCTAGTTTATGTATAGATGTTTTTTTAGTGTTTAAATGGAAATTTAGTAAAAACGGAGTTAAAGTATAATGTTTACCTTACTTTGGTGTTGGATTTATTGGTTTTTGATGATATCTGATCAGAATCTATAAAGATGAGGGATTGAAGGTTTGATATCACACAAACCGAAGAAGAAAGAGTTTATTACTATGTGATTTGATGATAGAGTTATGAAGAAGCTAACTCTGTTTTTTGTGTTCAATTTGCACTTGAGTGCCTATGTCCAATTGTAAATACTAGGCCACATTAATTTATGTATGTAACCATTTTACTCATTTTGGTTTGGTTGCACTTTGAAGTATTTTTCCCTTAATATTATGATAATATAACATCTTATAAACTTTAAATGTATATCATAATATGTTAACCACTTAATCATTGTGTGTGTTGTTTTGTTTTGTGTTATTTTTTAAAAAACTTAAAAGATAATCTTACCAAAAAATGTGTAACAAACCTTTGATATGGTTCACATTATCTTTTTCAAAGTATTAGGGCTAATGTAACTCTATAAATTTATGTTTTTTTGTTAACCACAACACAATTTATCTTCTCTTCAAAATTCAAAACATAAATAAAACTTGAAATACAAATATATAAACATAATTAAAAATTGGAAGAAAAATTTGGTTTATCTCCTCTAAAGAAACATATCATGACCAAAATTACTTAATACATTATTGTCTAAACCGTACCTGATAGACTCGAAAATAAAAACAAACGAAAACATGGAATATTCAAATTTCGATAGTTATTTTAACAAACATGAAACAAAGGGAATGGTCCTGTGTCTGCACTTGTGTGGTCGTATAAATCAAACATGTATTTGAAGCGCATCATTTTGTTCAAGTCAAACAAGCATTCATGTTGTAAATTCCTAACAAATCCAATATGTTAATTGTTAACATAAGTTAACATGGTTAACATTATTGAGTTTATAAGCTTGATGTAAATAAATACATGGTGTCCCACATAGATGAAAGAGTAAAATTGAAGCTACTTTACACACAGACAACCCTTTTAAGATCAAAGCCCTGGTGATGGCAGGGAACTGGTATCAGTTTGGACAAGATTGTGGCTTTGAACAACAGAAAATGATGTGCATAAAGTTGGTACATTATGAGGTTCAATCAGATGAAGGCCAACTACAGCGAGTCTCAATATTCCATGTTTGTTAATATGCTATCACAGGTTATCAGTGTATGATGCCACAAACAAATTAGAAACATTTGTATTTAACTTTTTTGGAAGTAGGATACTTACATCCTAACTTTATAAACTTTATAATATGTCTATATAAAATTATATGAATCGTATTATGAACTGCGTATATACTTTTGAATTTTGTTTTACTAAAAAGCTTTAACAGTACTAATTTTAAAGAAGCGGTACTAACTTGAAATTTAGTACTGCTATTATGAGTTTAAAGGAGCAATACTAACTTGAAAGTTAGTACTGCTGGAACCTAATTGTTATAGTATGTATGATTAGATTTTCAGATGTAATTAAGAATTGTTTGTGTACACATTTTTCAGCAGAAACTGAGGAATTATATTATAGCATACTTGATTGTAATGTTTTAACGTCATTACAGAAAACCAATGTTCAAAATTAAACAACATCCTAACTTGATAAAACTTTTAATCTGTTATGTTACATTTAATAGTGGTTATTATATATTAAGTTTATAAGCTTTATGTAAATAGCTACATGATGTCCCACATAGATGAAATAGTAAACTTGAAGCTACTTTATAAAACGTGATGTGCATGAGAGGTACGTGTTGGGCTTAGTGGTTGTTATATATTGTGTTTATAAGCTTTATGTAAATAGCTACATGATGTCCCACATAGATGAAATAGTAAACTTGAAGCTACTTTATAAAACGTGATGTGCATGAGAGGTACGTGGTGGGCTTAGTATGAAGTTCTATTATATCTTGGGCGGTAATTTGTAATTATACATTTAGCCGCTCAAGTTATAATAGAACTTTATATAAATGCTTAACTTTTTATAAAAAAAATAACAACACTGTAATAAACAGAAAATTAAATCAGAAATCTGGGACGACTTGAACATGCACAAGTACACAAAAGGAGAGATCGTACACAGGAAATGGTGTTACCGAGTGAATCTGCATGAGTTTTTACACAACTCTTTCTGAAATATAAATCAGTAATACCAAACAAAACCTTTTAATGTATATCTATATAAATATGTACAAAATCAATTCTATAATTATGTTCAAAAGATATATGTAATCTAAAATATATATGTAATCTATATCTATATTAAAATTTTAATGTATAAGAAATCGAATCCTAAAATATATCCACCTATATGTTCTATAAATAACGGCATTTGATATATACTGTTCAATCCTAAAATACGATTACTGTTATCAAAAAACAATAACAATGGTGAAAGCAAAGGCATCGAAGGTATTCATGTTTTAATCAAAATTAGTACATTAATTATGTGTTAAATTAAACTAACTGTATAGAATATAAAATACTAACACTTTTGTATGTTAATTATATGCAGGAAAACAAAAAAGGAACGGCTAAAACCCACTCAAACCATAATGATAGGTTCACAAAATATAAACCATCCATTGTTATATCTGACGATGAAGAGGTATCACTAAAAGGGTAAATTCGTATTATGTCAAACTCATAAATCAGAAAATCTAATTATCTTTCTAATACTTGCAGGTTAATCCATCAGATGATGAGGTATTATAACATAAATGTGTTTATTATTATTGACATTTATTTGTGTTAGATTTACAAAATTAATTATAAACATAAGATATACAGATTTATGCTGCTGGTGTCAATGGTTATCGAACTACTCCAATTTGGAATAAGCAAAAACAAAACAATCCATATGTATACAACATATCTGATGATGATGTTGATTTATATGATACTGATAATGAGGTACTATATAAAAGTTTAATTACGTAGTATTTTGCATTGTAGTAAACATAAAATATTTATTAGTTTTTAATTTTTTATGCACTGTTTAGGTTGTTTGTTTGACACACAATAGTCGGAGATTGTCAAAGGTGAAATTTGAAACAGGTAAAAACATATGCAAGTTTGATTATTCTGAATATCAATATGATAATGAGGTATTTTTATTAAATTTTGGTAATATTTTATTATGTCAAACTCATCAATCAGAAAATCTAAATATCTTTCTAATACTTGCAGGCTGTTCCAGTTACACGTAAATGGTGTAGACTGACTAAAGACAACCAGTTAGTCAGCAACAAAATTTTTGATGTTAGTTCATCAGATTATGAAAAGGCACAAAAAACAGATTACAATGAAGAGGTATAAAAAATAATTGTAATTCATATATTATGTAATACTTATCTGACTAATGACGGCAAGTTAGTCAACAACATAATTGTTGATCTGATTTCATCAGACGATGAAAAGACACAAGCAAACAAAGTTTTAGATCTAACTTCATCTGATGATGAAAAGGCAAGACCATTATCTTACCGAGATCTATCAAAGATATCTGATGATGAAGAACCAAATACGTTTACGTATTCAAAAACAACACAATACTCTATAGCATCGAACCGACAAAAGTATATGCTCTATGATGAAGATACGGATGATGAACATGAGAACAACAATAGCGCATCTGAAGAAGGTGTGTGGGTTAATATCAATGATCTGGATGAACCTTTTTATGATTTAGTTGACTATAAACCCAAGTATACTATTCTTGATGAAGATATTAATGAAGAATCTTCAACAGGTTATTTGTTAAAAAGTAATTCCATATACAATTTTGTTTGTGAGTGGTGTTTAGAAAATTTAAATTTGAACTTATATATTTGCTTTTTAATTTTTTTTTATTTTTTATTTTTTTTTATTCTATTTTTTTATTTTTAATTTTTTTACATCCTTAGATGAGGAATATCATGATGATGATGGTCAACACAAATATACAGCCATGGATGAGGAATATGAAAGAGAGCTTTTACGCAAACATAACATAAGTGACAATGAGATGTGGGATGATATGGTTGATATTGATGGAAAAGTGTGTGGAACACATATTTCTAACAGCTACATCGATGCCGAAGTATGGGAAGTCGATTCAGATGCATATAGTGTTAGATATGTATCTTCTGATGACGATATAGCAAGTTTTATTAATGACGGCTCTACTGATTATGAAATGACCGATGATAAGAATAGTGATGATGATATTTGATCAAGCATACAAAGAGTCTCAAAAAATTATGTTTCTTGAGTATTTTTGTTTTAAAGAGTTACGATTGTTACTATTTTATTTCTAAGATGTCTATAGGATTTATTTTTATTAATAATGAAATTTACGTATTTAATTAGTATAAAAAACGTGTAGTATTATCAATTTAATTGTTTCTCCTATATGAGACATTATGTGTAAATTTACATCTAGATTTAAAAAAACTCCATATGCAACCTTTAACATAAGAAAATATATACTACTATATCTGAACAAGTTATAATCTATTGTTAATAAACAATATATCTTAAAAAGTTTATATTATAAAAGTAACAAAATGTTGTTAAATTTAAAATATAATCCATCCTTGAAATATAACAAACGTTGTAACAACCCTTATCAGTTTAGTATACAATTAATATTTAATAAAAAAACACACTAAAAATAATATGTATCGGTTTTTGAAATAAAATTTGTTGTACGTTGTAATCAGTATTAACATTCAATGAAATCAGTACAAACAACTTCCTAGCAGTACTAAGAATAAACGAGCAGTACTAACATCAATACGTATTAGCAGTACAAACGTATCAATAACAGTATTAAGTACTATAGGCAGTACTAACTTTCCTGATTAGCAGTATTACCATACCAGTAGCAATATAAATCAACTTATACCTTCATTAACCCTTCAATCCAAAATACATCCTTATAAATAAGTGCTAAACAAACTAAACATCATTTTCTATACTTAGATACACATTCAACTAATCCTAAAGCTACATATATACATAAGTTTCATTATATACATCATTCAGCAAAACGGATACAGATACATCCATATCTAATAGCAATAGTCACTACGAGTTCACACTTAAATATCCTAAAAACCACATACCATAAACATAATAGAAGTACTAATATTCAGCAAGACATTTCACATGTTTTTCGATTAAACAAACATTCCCAAACAGCACATTCAGCACAAATGAAACATAGGAATCATTACAGGATTTTCCCCATAAAAAACAATAGCTTGGTCGTCTACAACATTTTTTATGTATTTAAACCTGAGCATCTGATTTTGCTTCAAACCCCAGTCTTTCGCAAGTTGCCTCCAAGGCTCTTTAAAGTACACATGACTATCACGACTCAAGTCCTCATGGTGCTTTTCCCGATAAAGAATGATTCTTTATTGATGAGGCTTGTGGCGAATGAGAGCATGCTCTTAATTAAATATATTGTGTGTCTTTACAAACCTTTAGGGATTGTCGGTCAAAATATAATAATAATATAGCATAAACCATGTAAAAATCATACATCATTTAATTTACAAAAGAAATCATTCAAAAAAAAATTAATAATAATAAAAATTAATACTATTACCAGTCTGTTTTGTTCAAAAACATAACAATGCAATGATCGGTAGAAAGTTTTATCTTCATCCATATGGTCTTTAGCATGCCCACTCCATTTGCAGATTTGTTCCATCCTAGGATCTAATATAAGCAAAACATGTTAAACCCATTAATAATAATACCAAAAAATTTCATACTCACAAACTGAACAATATTAATAAATTTAAAAACACCAACCTTTATCAATAACATGTTTCGGCTGTTCGCTTACCAACACTGTACGCCTCACAACTTCGTTTGTTAATGCCTGCCCATCTTCTTTAAAAATAATCATTCGAGCCCTATTGTTCACGCGATTTGTAAAGACAACCTTAACACCTGGAAGCAAATTATAACGAACAGCCAAATCCATCCACCCCGGACCATGAAAAACAGAACAATACTTGGTTGTCGATCCAGGATACAGAGGACAACGAACCATAACCTTTCTATCTTCCCCATTCACTTTCAACGTAAAAACATCCCTTTGCACAGCCTCAATAAATTCATCAGGAATCAACTACAAAAATATTGGAATACGCAAATACATACATCAGTTTTACTATTAACAAATACTCCAAGTCTAAAGATTATATTCGAAATAAAATACACCTACTAAAAGTAGCTACACTTACCGGCGATTCCATTGCATCATTGCCAACAAATCCCAACCACCTGGATGAACCCAATTCTGAGTTAAAATTCCGGTAACCACCGCTTTCAACACCTTCACCGTTGTAGCCTGTCACATAAAATGTATCGGCACTTTCTTTAATGAAATGGAGGTAGGTAATGTATTCATACCCACTTTTCTCAATAAACGTTCTCCATTCATCACTAAAAAGCTGCCACTGTTCACAGGGTAGCCAATCCATCCAGACCTTAAATTTCAAGCGCTTATTGTTGATCAAATATAACCAATTCTGACCGTTATAATACAGATCATGAAACCACACAAGCAGGGTCTACATAAGAATTTAAAATAAATTATTAACATGAATACAGAGAAACAACAAAAAAATTACACACAAAAAAAAAAAAAAAAAAAAAAAAAAAAAAAAAAAAAAAACAAGACAACTATATAAGCATTAAACTTAAATTATTACATACGTGTCTTATCCTGTAAAAGAAATAATCAACCTTAATTATAAACTGTGAGGCCATCTTCCTGACAAAGCAACAAACAACACCATTGAATAAACAAATTATATAAAACACATATTCTTAATCCAACAATGTCAAAAGATAAGTGAAAAAAAATACATGTACCCTTATAAATACCAATTTATATAAAAGCAAACACAAAATATATGTATTTCATCATCTAACTTGAACATCAAAATCACAAAAAACACCTCACTAACATTACATATGCTTGACTGCCCAAGACAAAATTAAAACACTTCACAAGTTTCCAAATTACGCCTAACACCAATCATCCATATCAAAAATCAACAAACTTTAATATAATACACCTATCATCTGCCTTTAATACTCAAAACCAACACACTTATAACTCCTTAACCCAACAATTAACCATAATTATCAATCACCTATTTTAAAATATAAGTTCCAACATGTTCAATATTATATACAACAACCATGCAATTGCCAATAAACTATAATACTATCATCAATAAAATAATAACTACTCACATGAGGCTCAAAGAGCTGATTAAACTATTTGGGGTTTTATTGTGTAATCAATATAACAATCATCCAATACCAAAAGCAAATAACCAAACATACAATTGAACTAACTCAGTATTACCACAAGGTATAAAATAGTATATACCAAATAAAACATGTATATCTAATCGCATTATAATAAAACATAATTAAATGACGTTATGTAATCCGACTAAAAAAGATTGGGGTTTTCTTCTGTAAACAAACAAACAACTATGCAACCTCACAATCATATTGTTAAACATATAATATTATATAATACATAGTAATGATTACCTACAATCAAAATACAAGACTATATATAATTAATAAAGATATATTGTAAATGTATATCACATGTAGTAGACAACAATGTAAACTAAATACTGCATCAAAAGATACGGTTACGTAAATGCATGCAACATATGCATTCGGAAATGTTATATAAAAACCAAACAAAACTCCAATCCTTTCAAACCATTCCTTTTGGTCGGAATATACAAACAAATTATACAACTAGACATTTAAGTAAAATCTATACACTCTAATATGTACATTAATGAATACCTATTTTAAACATACAACACATAAAAAACTTAATTACCATGTAATTTAAATGTATAAACTATGTATTATACACCAGCTCATACTAAATATTACATAAATAACAATAGCATAACCCTATTTACGTAAATTACAAGTCATGCCTGCCCATCAGACGGGCTTTGAAACTAGTATATATATATAATATATATATATAATATATAATAATAATAATAATAATAATAATAATAATAATAAAAATAAAAGAAGCTTTTTTTGAAACTTCTGCCACCTCACTAATGTCAGCATGGCAAAAAAAGCCAGCTCAGAAACGCCATCTCATCACCTCATCTATTATATTCAACCCTTCAACCCACCCGCCTTCAATGGCACTTTCCCAAAACTAAAACCCAAAACCCCCTTCAATGGCAACAGAAACTCAAGCTAGATCAAGAAATTGACACTTTCCCAAAACCCCCTTCAATGGCAACCGAAAATCAAGGAAGATCAACAAATCAATGACTACCGAAAATCTTTGCAGTAACTCTACAAGGTATAATTCAAAATCTATATATTTTTTTTAGTTGTTACACATCAATGAATAATCAAGCTAATTCAGTATCAGTTTTTACAATTCATTTATGGTAAGATTCACCATCGATTTGATTGAGGTTTTTTGGGGGGTAACAATCGAATTGATTGATTGAGGGTTTTTTACACCTCAATTTGTTATGGTTTTAATTACACCTCAATTTGTTATAAATATCAAATATTATATGTTTCGTGAGATTGAAAGCTTATTATTAAGTATGATACATGAAATTTATGCTCTGTTTGTATCTGACAGGGAACCCATTCAACAAAAACTTATTATAAGTGAGGTTAGTGGAACGGGAAGAAAGCCATGGTGCCAAAAGGGTACTGGTTGAGCAAGACATGGATCATTGCACGGACCTCAGGTAATTTACTGTGTCATATATATCTTTCTAGACATTCTTTTTTTGTTTTGTTTTTTTTTTTTGGTTGGCAAATTTACATTGTATAGAAATTGGATTGGAATACTTGCATGTAGTTCTCATGTTTAATCTTCCATGATAGTCATATTGTATCAATTTGAAGAAAAAAAAAGTAGATAAAATAAACGGTTCCCTAACAAAGATATTTTAGAGCCCACTCACTTATTATCTCGCACAACATGATGAACATGAGAGGACCGAAATACATTGAAATAAGATCAAATTATTCTCTGAGATCTTACAGTGACAAACAACCTAACTAAATTGCAACTATTGTAAGAACTTATGAGAACTATTGAGAAAGGGAGATGCCATTTGGGTCGTATTGTTTTGTTTTGTGTTATATATTGTTGCCTTTAAAACAAATTGTAAGAACTTGTGAACTAAACCTGCAAGTAAATGTTTTTCACTTTGTCCTATGGATATTATTTAATGTATGTAAATTGTGAACAACAGTTTAGGCATGGTGCTGTCATGCATGGTCCAAAGCCACGCAGCCATGCTCATAAGCTCAACAAAAAGGTCAGGCGGCTAGGGCTCAAGATAGCGCTTTCTGCTCGTGCAGCAGAAGGAAAGGCAAGTTATCTTCTCACCCTTCTTTCTTCTATTGTATGCGGAGCATGATAAATAACCTAAGTCTTGATATAAATTCTAATCATAATAGCGTGTATGCGTTGCAATTTCAACCCATTCATGTGAAAATGGATTACTAATTACAAAAATGGAATCCCAAATACCCACATAAGATGGCAAATGATTTATTGTTTTATAATGTTGAAGTAGTGGTGAGCAATAACCAGTGTAACAAAAGCAGTAAGCCAAATAAGAGGTCACACAGGTAGGCTTGGTCTTAAACGACTTGCATAAGTAATTGAGTGCTAGGCGCAGAAATAGCATTTAAAGGCTGAATGAAGTGGGATAGTGAAGTCAAAGCTGAATTATTGTTGCCTAATGTTTTTAAAAGCGTTAATGCAGGCTACATCAAACATGCGCAAACATATTCCATAACACTATTTTGATACGTTCGTCTTTCCTATAATCCTATAGATTACATGGCTGCGTAGCTCTGCATAATGCTTTATAAAACATCTGGTCATTCATTTTTTCTAATCGTGTATTTGATATGTATAATGTATTTAGTATATGTGAAATAACTCACGAGAATAAGCCAATATGCAGATTTTGGTGTTTGATGATTTAGAGCTTCCCACTCACAAAACAAAGAATGTTGTTAGCTACGTCAGTCTAATGGAAGACACCAAAAAGCTTTTGGTGGTGGATGGGGGTCCAATTGATGACAATCTAAAGCTTGCTACTCAAAACTTACATTATGTTAATGTTCTTCCCTCCATTGTAAGCTACCATCTCTTTCTTAATGTTATTTATATAGTTGAATCATTTATCGTTTAGAACTTGTTTCACTCCCTTATCCCCACAAACGCAGACACACATCTCTCTCTCTTCTACATCTCCTTCCCCACCATCTGCTAAACCTACAGATCCGGTACAACGATGATGACAATAAAACTACAAAAATGAACCATGGCATCACTAAGGCCGATCAGTCTGATACCCTTTTGTCTAACCCTCGAAGGTCAACGCATCCAACCAAGAGAGATTATGAAGCTAAGGGCGATAGCGTCCTCTTTTAGGCTATAGGTCGACTGGTAACGAGGATAGGAGGGTCAAACACTCCTAGTCTAATTTCTTTTATAATCCAATCGATTCACAAGTAAGTCCACACACCTAAATTTACCAAAGCAAAATATCATAGTATAGTTTCAAGGGGGAACGTTTCTGTGGAAGAAGGGTGTGGATTTGCTTGTGACGGATTCGGGTTTCTTTTGATTTGCTTGATCTCTTGTTAATCGACTTCATTGTTTGTAAGGTTTCTAAATCTTTCTTGATTTCTTTGTTTCATTCGAATATGAGATTACTCTTTATGTGTCATTTAAATTTTCATTTGATATAAATTGTTGAAATACTTGAATGTATGCGTAGAACGAAAGTAGTTATGTTGGTTTTGGTAAATTCAAAATTTGTTAAACTTGTTATTGATGAATCGGTTTGGGAAAATTTTGGCTATAAAACATTGTGTTAAAACCTTGTGTGGTAGGAATTTTAATCAAGTCGAAAACTAGGATTATTGTGGCACGTATGTGGCAGTTTCGTTTTTGTTTTTAGTCTTGCGACGTTGCGTGTCCATAATGGCCAAATTCTTTGATCCTTAGTTTCTGTTAAAACGTATCGATGATGTAGTTTTTGCGTGGGGTTAGTTAACCCAAAAAGGGGTGGGTCAACTTGAAGGTTTTCTCACTTGTTTGTGCCGTTCGTAACTCTCAAACTTGTGTCAAATTGACTAACTCATAGTAGCATGTTAAACATCCGTTTTGGTTAACCATCTTGGACGAGTCGTAGCCTACACCTTCCTTCTTATTGATTATTGTTTTGGTACGCAATGAGTTCAATTGTCTAGTCGAGAAGTGGTTAAGCAAATGGTCAAAACAGTTGTAGTCTAAACTTGTGTTGAAGTAAAAACAATTATGGGTAAACCTCAGTTGTGAAGTAACGAAACAAAGCAAAGGTCTGTATCATCCTTGCATTAAACACTGGTTATGGGCCAAAGCCCAATCGTACACCAAAACTATCCAACCAGTTTCGTTAAATGGGCTGAGCCCACCATTCCACCCAACGCCTTGTTAAAACAGTTTTAATTTTTAAAACCAACTTGGGCCGAAGCCCTCCTCATTAAATATAAATATCCCAAAAATCGGGCCACAGCCCACTCGCAATTTAAAAGTAAAACGGAAATAAATTATGTAAATTTTCACACATGTCGACCTCTTCGTACTCGAGGTATCCTGCGACTCACGCTCGGATACGTCACACTTATATCGATAACATTATCACGTCACATCTTATATCAACATATAAAAGATACTTTACCACCTAATACTCTCTAAATGTATTCCCAAAACTATAAATCATATTTACAAAAACTAAACGTACTACATAAGCTATTTAAATTATACGTGCTTGGAACGGAAATTTTATAAAAACTAATCTAAGTTTTATAAACTTGCAAAAAACACTACTACTTAGACGAATATTCTTCACGTGAAAACTACAATCGCGTACACACGCGTCATGCCCATATTTTTCCAAGAAAAGAAATATAAACTTACGCTCATTTTTTTTATAAGCTTAAATGGTAACACTTAAGCACAACTTGCAATGAGGAATAAAGTGATACTTAACTTTATGACATTTTATTACACACTTAGCGTTAAAAAGTCTTTTAACCATAAGGTTTATAAAATTCGTCAATGTCTAGTGTTATTAGTGATTACTTCTCACACCTTGTCTTTTGGTTATTTCCAAACCAAAGACTATTCGTCCTCGATACCTTATTCGTTGTACACTTCCAAGAGCCAATATACTCAAATGTTTAGAAAACTGTTTTCAAACTTAAATGCTGCCACACAAGCAACAATAACACAACACTTTAAAACTTTTGAGTTTAATCAAACTTCGTTGAGTCTTAAACTTAAACTGTGAACTAAAAAATGCTTACTAATCAAGGTCATGTGTTGGTGCCACACACACTCTGATTTACTTCACTTACTACTTGGTTTGCTAAGGGGAGTTTATAGCCCCACTCTATTTATACTTGTTTTTAAAATTGGGGTGAGAAACATGCAAAACTCTTTTATGGACCAAAACTGTTATTTATGCTATTACGTGGTTTAGCCTAAGCCCTATTATGGCCTACTCATGAACCGTCAATTCCTACTAGGAAGCGCGAATGTTATAAATAGATCTATTGGGGGTAACGCCCCCGTTCGTATTGATCGGATAGGAAAGCGAACGTATACCATATTGAAACACAAGTGTCTAGGATAAACACTTGCCGGGCCCCTATATGTTTACATGCTCTTTGAGCATGCACATTGTTATAGCTTCGGTTGCATGAAGTTAGTGCTAGCGTAATAGACTATTTTTATATGACATTATATGCGTTGCAATGTTCATATACCAATCTCATGGTCCAAACTATTGATTTTACTGCTTATTTATAAACCTATGAACTCACCAGCTTTTTGCTGACTTTTAGCATATTTTTCTCTGGTGTTTAAGCAACTTATTATTGGCAAGGTGTGGCAAGGCGAGGGTCATAAACTATTTACCGAAGTGTTTTCACACATTATTATGACTTGTTTTTATGGGACCATTAGACTTTTGGGCTTATTTTTTGTATTTAAAACTCTAATGTAAACTTGATTTAATTCAACTAAATGTATTTTAGCGGTGTATGTATTCCGTTCTTTATTACCTTGTGTTATGATTTCTAATTCAGTAGCACCCTATGACCCGAATGCTTCCGCAATTACTAGATTTGGGGGTGTTACAGATTGGTATCAGAGCCTAGGTTATAGAGAACTAGGTACATATAAACCCTAAAGTATAACCGCTTCTTACAAAAACTAGTCCTTATGACTACCACTTGCCTACCTGCCTTGCTTGCCAATTACTTGTTCTTTATCTATGCGTTACGTTTTTATTGATTTTACTCTACAATACATACTATAAGTATTTTCTATGTACTTACACACATATATCGCCTTTGTCACAGACTATGCCTTTCTTCGACATCACTGAGGACATCTTGCCTACTCACACTTCATCATCTCCTCTGATCGTACCACGTTCCGACGATCCATACATGCAGGTGCTTGAGGCATATTATGCACCAGATCCTGACACCATTGAGCCCACACCTACTCCATCACTACCTACTCAATCTGCACCCACTCTCATCACTGATCACATTCCTGTTCAGCCTACACCTACCTCTGTTACTGATCCTGCTATATAGTCCACCTCACCTATTCAGACTCTTCCTAGCCGTCGCACAACCCGCATACGTGTCCCAGGGCACCGACTGCGGTATTCAGACCTACCACCCCCACCTCATAAGAGGACCCGAGCCATCTACATGGGTACCTCCACCACCCTACTATCTCTTTCACCTGTTTCATCTCCTGACCATTCACCACTTCGCCAGAGACTCAGGAGGGCCAATGATTCATGTTCAGTTGGGGATGATGAGGAGTCAAAGGATGACCCAGATGAGGAGCTAGTAGCAGATCCTCCATCTGAGGAGACCTTACTAGCTGAGTTCTCACCCGATGAGACTTTACCAGTTGAGCACACCCCCAAGTGTATATGTACAGATAGGGATGCAGGTTTACCAGCAGGTCTAGATCAGGGGGTGACTATGCAGCGACATAGGAAGATGATTTTAGAGGATGTGCCGAGCACCTTCGAGACAGGGCAGAGTTCGAGGGCTACTCAGATGTTGGGTGGAGATGTGGATGTACCTCTTGGGTAAGGACAGAGAGTTGCCATGCTACGTGCTAGAGATGTGGGTTTGGATGTTGTTCCTACCACTTTTGAGATTAATGGCGAGATATAGAGATACATCGAGTGTGTGCACAGCACCCCACCTCTTGCTGATAGTCCAGTATATGAGCCATCCTCACCATCTTTTGTACCACCATCTCCATCGATACCAGCTTCCCCTCCACCCGCTGACTCACCAATGGCCAAGGAGAAGGAGGATGATATTATGAGGATCTTTGTTCAGTTGGGGGCACAGATGACCCTGCTAGATGTTCACTCAGATCATCTGGAGAGACTTGGGAGACTCTATGAGCGGACGGATAGGTTTGGCAGAGAGCTTGCAGGTGTGCATCGCAAGTTGGATGACATCGGGAGGGATCAGGCGAGAGCTTGGGATGCGGAGTGGACCACTTGGCATAGGATGCATGAACCTTAGTGTTGATAGACTTTGGAAACGGTTGGGATAGGCATCTGCCATTAGCCGAGTTCTCTTACAATAACACCTATCACACAAGCATCAAAGCTGCACCCTATGAAGCATTTTATGGTCGAAAGTGTAGATCACCTATATGCTGGGTTGAAGTCGGAGAAAGTCAGCTCATTGGTCCTGAACTTGTGCAAGAGACTACGGAAAAGATAGTACTAATCAAGAGCCAAATGCAAGCGGCTTGAGACCGCCAGAAAACCTATCCTGACAAGAGACGAAAACCACTTGAGTTCCAAGTTGGAGATCGGGTTATGTTGAAAGTTTCACCATGGAAAGGCGTGATTCTCTTTGGAAAGCGTGGGAAATTAAATCCCCAATACATTAGACCTTTCAAAATTCTCACCAGGATCGTGCCGGTAGCCTACCGACTCGAATTGCCACAAGAGCACAGTTCTGTGCACAACGTGTTTCACGTGTGCAACCTGAAGAAGTGTCTCTCAAACGAAACTCTTGCTATCCCTCTAGAGGAGATCCAGATCGACGAGTGACTACACTTCAGTAAGGAACATGTCGAGATAATGGACCGAGAAATCAAACGGCTTAAGCAGAGCCGCATTCCTATCATTAAGGTCCGTTGGAACTCTCAAAGAGGTCCCAAATAAACGTGGGAGCGTGAAGAAGAGATCAAGAGTAAATACCCACACCTTTTCTCAAATCCATCGGGTAACTCTAAGTGAAAACCGATGACGGTTTTCCTTCTAAGGCAGGGAGGATGTGACAAATGGTAATTTTTCAACCAATATTTTAATAATAAATGCTAATTTATTATTACCTAACTATTTGATTAAGCATTCATGAGCTTGCATAACTAATTCAGGGAGCAAACCCGCACACTGTAGCTTACAATAACTCATTACATTAACAATTTTATCAGAAACATGTGAATAATTCATTTTCTTACTATCACTGAGTATTTATGTACCACAACGAGAAATATCTCGCACACAACACCACACGCGTACCGACATAATTCTAGTAATGGTATAAAACCAATACTTATTATCCGGAGCCCAAAAACTTTGTTTTTATATAAGTTTTATAAAAACGCACTCGAAAACGATATCACTCATGCTCACGACAACCCGAAAAACACCGAATTAAACCGGAGCTCAACGAAACACGGGGTACGGTTAAATCACCATAAGTGTTACAAAACCAAAAACATTTCACAACTTACCTTTTATATAAGCTAACCTTACCTTTTTATTTCCTTACACTCACTTTTAATTTAAAATTAAATAAAACAAAACAAAATTCAAAAACAAAAAAGGGGTATAAGATAAAAATGTTTTGTTTGTTTCACTCCCTTATCCCCACAAACGCAGACACACCTCTCTCTCTCATCTGCAACTCCTTCCCCACCATCTGCTAAACCCATAAATCCGGTACAACGATGATGACAATAAAACTACAAAAACAATCCATGGCATCACTGAGGCCGATCAGTCTAATCCCCTTTTGTCTAACCCTCGAAGGTCAATGCATCCAACCAAGAGAGATGATGAAGCTAAGGGCGATAGCATCCTTTTTTGGGAAATAGGTCGACTGGTAACGAGGATAGAAGGGTCAAACACTCCTAGTCTAACTTCTTTTATAATCCAATTGGTTCACAAGTAAGTCCACACACCTAAACTTACCAAAGCAAAATAACATAGTATAGTTTCAAGGGGGAATGTTTCTTTGGAAGAAGGGTGTGGATTATGCTTGTGACGGATTCAGGTTTCTTTTGATTTGCTTGATCTCTTGTTAACCAACTTCATTGTTTGTAAGGGTTCTAAATCTTTCTTGATTTCTTTGTTTCATTCGAATATGAGATTACTCTTTATGTGTCATTTAAATTTTCGTTTGATATAAATTGTTGAAATACTTGAATGTATATGTAGAATGAAAGTGGTTATGTTGGTTTTGGTAAATTTGAAATTAGTTAAACTTGTTATTGATGAGGTTTGGGAAAACTTTGGCTATAAAACATTCTGTTAAAACCTTGTGCGGTAGGAATTTTAATCAAGTCGAAAACTAGGACTGTTGTGGCTCGTATTTGGCAGTTTCGTTTTCGTTTTTAGTCTTGCGGCATTGCGTGTTCGTAATGGCCAAATTATTTGATCCTTAGTTGTTGTTAAAACGATTCGTTGATTTGGTTTTTGCGTGGGGTTAGTTAACCCAAAAAGGGGGTGGGTCAACTTGAAAGTTTTCTCACTTGTTTGTGCCGTTCGTAACTCTCAAACTAATGTCGAACTGACTAACTCATAGTAGCATGCATGTTAAACATCCGTTTTGGTTAACCATCTTGGACTATTCGTAGCCTACACCATCCTTCTTATTGATTAGTGTTTTGGTATGTGATGAGTTTAATTTTCTAGTCGAGAAGTGGTTAAGCAAATGGTCAAACCAGTTTTAGTCTAAACTTGTGTCGAAGTCAAAACAATTCTGGGTAAAACTTACTTGTGCAGTAACGAAACAAAGCACAGGTTTGTATCACCCTTGCACTAAACATTGGTCATGGGCCAAAGTCCAATCGTACACCAAAACTGTCCAAACAGATTCGTTAAATAGGTCGAGTGCACCATTCCACCCAACGCCTTGTTAAAACGGTTTTCATTTTAAAAACCAACTGATAACGCTTAAATCTAACATGTTTTTAGTAGCGTTATTTGTGTTTTTATATGTGTTTTGTGGTTATATTTATATGCTTTTGTTACTTAATCGTACCAAAGTGTGTTTGCGAAGTATATGTAGCCAAAAACAGGAAAAAGGATGAAAATGATGCAAAAGCGAGGAAGAAGGAAATATTTATGATTTCATGAAGATTCTTGTGGCAAGTCCCACACCAAAAGGTACTTAGAAGAGTAAAAGTCCATGTAGTCAAGTTAATGAGTTTAAAGATGAAGGGAAAGATCAAAGAACCAAGAGCTACGAACAAGAAACAAGTCAAATGGCAAAAGTCCAAAAAGAGTAAATCAGCAAGCTCCATCCGATTGGATGCAGCCCGCATCCGATTCGGATGGAGGTCAGTTTTGAAGACCAGCCGATCGGTTGGACGAAATACCGATCGGTTGGATGTCGTCTGATTTCCAAATCTTTATCATTAAGTCTTGTGCTTGCTACACATCCGGTTCTAGGACCTTCCAATCATAATTATTGTCTAATTAACACTACTTGGAGGACAAGAGAAGCATTAATGAACCAAGACCCTTAGTTGGAGTATTATAAGAACCATTTGATGAGTATTGAAAAGAGAGAGAAAATCAACCAACAAGAAGAATCCATCAACCACTCATCACATACTCTAATTTTCGTCCAAAAAGTCCAGGAGCAGAGGAGAGTCGAAGTCCATTCAAATTTCTTGTGAGAATCATTGCCTTTTCACTTGTTATCTTATTTTCAATCATTGTAAGACTCTTAATCATGGTTTTTAATGTTCAAGGTTTTAAGATTATGTTTATGTTTGCTATAAGTGGCTAGTGCCTTTGTGCACTTGCTTAGATGATGTGTATTACATATTGATTGGCATATGATTCTCATAACATGTTTTAATTCAATTTCAAGTCGATTCTAAGAACCAATTGTGATCAAGTTTCATAGTGACATTTGTTGGTCAAGTTTAACTAGTTGCTAGTAATTTTAAGGGTCGAGAGAACTATTGTTATTTAACTAGTTATAATCATTTGTCTATGAATGGTTGTTGTCATCCACTATTCTTGATTAAACAAAGAAACTTAGTCGTGATTGTAATGAAAATGCTTTTGTCTATCAAAACGGATTGATTGTAAACCATTTCAAGGGTCGAGAGATTAATAGTTTACCATCAATTGCGACCTTTTGTCTATAATCGGTTACCTTTTGTATTGACCATTTCTTAAGCTTGTTTGATAAAACAAAAGATTGTTTTTGTGTTTAAGGTACACCAACTTATGAACCTTGAATTGATCTTGAATTGATTGGTTAAACGTAATGCTTGTTTTTATAAACTAAGATCTTAACGAAGGTTTAATTTGTAGAAACAATAGATTAGTCACCAAACTAATTATCATAACCAACATGTTATCCAAAGTTATCACAATCATATTAGTCAATTGTAGTACACTAGTCTAAGCACGTGTAGTTTTTAATCATTTGAATTTTCATATTAACATTATTGCTTGTTTGAGAAATTTGCTTTTAACTTACAATTCGATTCACTACACAAATCTCTGCGAACGATCCCGACTTACCATAAAAATCTTGCTACAACGGACGAGTATACTTGCTCGTATGTGTTGTTCTTAGATTCTGTAATTCACCCTTATAAATTTAAAACTTGCACGAACCCGACACATCAAGTTTTTGGCGCCGCTGCCGGGGATTTTGATTGTGTTTCTGTAAGTTTTATTCCATTTCTCACCTAGTTAATTTTCGTAAAAAAAAAAAAAAAAAAAAAAACTTTTCACTGAGCTGAGAAACCGATCGGTTTCACATCCATCCGATCGGTTGCCCAATTTTTCAATTTTACCGAGAGATCTATCCGATCGGTAGGCACTTTCATCCGATCGGATCCTTCAAACCCAATTTTACCGAGAGCATCATCCGATCGGTAGACACTTCTATCGGTACAGTTTGTTTAAATTGTTTTCATTCTTCGTTCGTTTGTTTAGACATTGCCTCGATTCTCTTGGGAATTGTATGAACACTCGATCAACAGGAAGAGAACCAATTTCACCTTTTTCAGATCCCGAACGTTTAGTCCGAAGACAAAGAAAGAAAAGAATACCCTTTGTTCCATTAGCCAATCGTGTGCCAAGAGTACCAAACCCCACTTTTGATAACCTTTTTGAAGCCAAAGTCGTTTATAATCCATTCACTGATCAACCTTTTCCCATGGCTGACGATCAACCCATGTGGGAAGCCAACCGAGCCGTAGCACCCACTCCTGGAGCTGCTATTGTTTCTGTCAACCTAGGTGACAATTTCACCGTTAAAGGTCACCATCTTTCTATGATCAAAGACCGTCAATTCGATGGCCGTTTGAGGGCCGATCCTCACAAACACATTGCCGAATTCATTGAAATCTGTGGCATGTTCCGATATGGTGATACCAATGTGGATGCAATTAAACTCAAACTTTTTCCGTCATCACTTGCTGGAGATGCAAAAGTGTGGTATAACGAATTAACACCCGAAATCATCAATACTTGGTAGGAGATGAGGCAAGCTTTTGTAAGCCGATTCTTTCCACCTACCATGTTTGACCGACTCATGGGAGAAATCCGTGCTTTCACACAAAACCCTAACGAATCGCTCGTCGAAGCCTGGCTTCGTATGAAAGATCTACTTCGAAGTTGTCATGGACATGGTTTAGGACGAGGAACCATTATCCAAATCTTCTACCATGGACTTGATGAAGCATCTCAAGGAATTCTTGATGTCTGAGGAATTTTTCTTTATAAGACCCCTAACCAGGCATACCAATTGCTTGAAGACCGAGTTCTTCTCAAACTAGACTGGTCAAAAGATGCCAAAACCAAACCTTTAAGAAAAACCGTTGCTTTTGTCGAAAGTTCTGATACATCTAAACTCATGGAGAAAATGGAAACCTTGGTTTCCAGAATCGATTCACAATACAAAGATCTTAAAGGAGAGATGAAAGAAATACGATATGGTTGTAACAACTGTGGAGGTAATCACCCGTCTTCAGAATGCGACGATCAACCAATGGATCAACCCAAAGAAGGAGAAGCTAATTATGTCCAAGGAGGATACCGTTGATGAACTCAAGTAAGTACATTTTATTACTATCATTTATCCTAATTATTTGACTTGTTTTATTATATTATGTATGAGGATTGATACTTAATCGTTTACTTTTGTAATTCTCAGGTAAAAACAAGCATTTAGTGAAACTTGGCGATTTTGGACTTATTATGGAGCAAAACATGCAAGAAGTTAAGAGTCTACTGAAATGGACAAGATCAAGACGAATCTGCTCCAGATGCGCCACATCTCACTTATTACATACGGCGCATCACTATCAATATTTCACCAGATACGATCCAAGATACAAGAGGACATGCGCCGCATCTACTTATGGAGTTACGCCGCATCTTCTGGCGGTGTACGAATATTCCTGAATATTATAATCTTGGACCCCACGCGAAGTTAAGTCAATGCGCCGCATCTACTTACTAGATGCGCCGCATCTTACCCTCAGACAAAAACTATAAATACCCCAAGACCAGACGAATTCGAGAGGCATAATAATATATCCGAAGACCGAAGTACAGAAACCTAGGACGAATTCAGTCGATTAAGGCATCACAAGACACACCCAAACGAAGATACAAGAGCTGTAAGAAGGTGCTGCATGTGTTTAATTCATTAAGTAGTTTTGTTTTATTGTGTTAGTAAACTTTAATTCATCAAGATTGGTGGCTTGTGTAATGTGACAACGGAAAGATTGCACTCCCTTAAAACTGCTTTCTCATTAATTAAAGTTTATATGTTGATGTCTTTGGTGACTTTTATTAGTGCATTGATAACCTCTGTGTCTAGCTGAGCGTTGATCGGGTCGCCATGCCTCTGCCCTCGCCTATTTATTAGATCGCCTATGTATTTTATCGTCTGTAGAAAAGTAGGAAGAAAGATAAATAGGATAGTCATAAGTAATCATTAAGGGTTTACTCGCCGATAAGATTAGAACCAACGAGAAAGGACTTAATCTCGGTGCGTTGCATCGAACTATACACTTCATATAAAACTAGCAATAAAACAAGTGACAAACTACTTATCTATCAGGACAGCCTTCTTATTGTCTCGAGTATTTATCTGTGTACGTGTGTGCTATTCGCTGATTCGTGCCTATTGGTTTAGTTTATTATTTAATTGCAACCAAATTGTGCCAGTCTCTCAGGCTGACCCCCCTTGCGATAGATTAGGTTGTATAGCTAACTTAATATATTAAAATACTGATTAGGATAACGAGATAATACGTTCCACTCTTAGTGATCGACACTCTACTTACCATTATATTCATACTGACCGGGTACACTGCTCGTTAAGTGTGTGTGTTATTGATAAGTCGGCTAAATATAAATTTAAAACTTGAGTAGGCATTAATACTGCTAAACCGCAACGACATACACGCGCATCAAGTTTTTGGCGCCGTTGCCGGGGAGTGAATTGTTATTATCTGTTAATTTGATTAGTATTTTAATTAGGTTTTTAATTTTTTTTATCTAACCGCTAATTCTGTTGTGTATTAGATTAATTTGCATTCATTGTAATATTTTGCATATTTTCTGTTTTTGTGTGTTATTTGTTTGCTTTTATTTGTGTTTATTTTCGTGTGTTTTATTTGTTTTTTTTTTTAATTTTTCGTATTTTCTGCATACTGCTATCGTTGTACTGAGCTAAATCAAACGATACGGCGCATCTGATTTCTCAGATACGGCGTATTGCGTTTAATTTTTATAAAATACAACGCGTTTAATTAATTCGATACGACGCATCTTTTCCCCAAGATACGGCGTATCTGTTTTTGATAAAAAAAAATTTCTAAACGTTAACGCCATACAACGCATCTGCTTTAGCAGATACGGCGTATCTATTATTTTAATTAAAAACAGTTTTCGAATTATTAAACAGATACGGCGCATCGATCTCTTTCGATACGGCGTATCTTCTGAATCAAAAATCTTATATTTTGAAACATAACGAAAATACGGCACATTAACTTTTTTTAATACGACGCATTTAATTTTTAATAAATATCGATTTTTGATTATTAAAATTGATACGGCGCATTCGAATTTCTAAGCGGCGTATCTATTTTCTGAATAAAAGTCTGATTTAATTTTAACGATTATAAGATACGACGTATCCAACTTTTTGGACACGGCGCATCGTCTGCAGATATCAGTAACTTTAATTTTTCGTATTCCGTTTTCGTTGTTAATTTTCTGATTTATTACTTTCTTGAGCAAATCCTACTGATGCTTTCGTGATTATCTCAGAAGGAAAATGGTCGGATTCGGAGAACTTATTGACTTCGACTTCGAAGCCAATTTTATGAATGAAATATTAGTGCATGATAAATCACTCGAACGTTACGATGGGGACTACATTGAACTTAATGACCTTGATGGGCCATTGGAATCCAATGACCTGTTCATGGATAATGCGGAATCTGAGTTAGAAGAAGGAGAAATTGTGGATAGTCCAAAATTCAACGTTATTATTACTAGGAATTACGATGAATTTGACGGATATGATGGTTCTTGGGATTACGGTAGAAGGATCCACGCCGATTGTGCTTACAATTTGCAATTCCCATGCATGATTGGATACAAGTGTATTGACGCCAATTTCTTTCCTATTTTACCAATCAATGTCATGTCAAGGAGCTTTTACAATTCTATTATGAGAAATAAAGTGGAGCATAAGGGAAAGAATGTAGTTGGAGCCTTCATTAATGTCCCGATCTTCGTTGGACGCTTTACTATTGTTACTGAGTTCACCGTTGTTGAAGACATGAATGCCTAACGTGACAGCGATATGGGTGACGTGATTGTTGGAAAACCATTTTGTAGGGAGATCACTATTAATGCAAAACGATTTGAAGGAAAGATCACCTTTCAATGTGGAAGCGACATTATCACTTATATGATGCCCCGAACTCACCCTGGGTTTAAACATGCTACTAATAGGTTCTGCTACAAATTCTCTCCATTCCTTTTTATTAGTAATGATGACATGAAGAGAGGAATTGAGTACCCATATCAAATGATGGAAGGATTCTATAAAGGAGTTTTGAATTTGGGACCTGAATATATACGTGACGAATTATTTGCTAAATGGATCCTACATGGCAATGTGGGAACCAACGATCGATATTGAAAAGCTGAACGTGAGTCTAACTTGAAGACTCTGGAATAAAGACAAGTGCTTACCGGGAGACAACCCGGATTTATCTTTTAATTTTCTGTTTGTGTCGAGTCAGTCAGGCCGCAGAGGATACGGCGCATCTCAATCCTGAGATGCGACGCATCTCCTGCAATGGTCATATCTTTATTTTTCTGCATTTTTTATTTTCGACTTTAAAACTTTTTATCAGTTTATTTTAATGCGGCGCATCCCTGGTTAAGGATGTGGCGCATCTTCTATTCTGATCCGTATTTATTCCAAGCTCGATACGGCGTATCTTCTTCCATAAGATACGGCGCATCGACTGACCTGATGATTTTCATTTTTTAATTTTTATGTTTTATTTTTAACTAACTACTAATGTGTTATGCAAGTTGAACCTTTTCTTAACTTAGGTGTGTTTTAAAGCCTTGGTGGTATTATAGATTCCTGCATTTCCTGTGGATACATCGATTATGAAGCTTAAACGTTCTAATCCACAAGAAAGATGATTTTTGCTCTTATACAAATGGAGGATCATACCGAGCAAATCTCAGGGGAGTTTTTCTGTTCTAATTCTTTTATTTTCCAGTTTTTAACCTTTGATACAAACAACGAGGACGTTGTTTAACTTAAGTGGGGGGATTGGAGAATTAGAACACTTAACACTTACTTGTCCTAAACTTTTCAAAATATGCTTAAAATGTGCTTAATATATCGAAATTAAAAAAAAAAATTTTAGCATGTTTTTGTTTAAAGTCTAAGTTGCATTGCTGCACACATGACGTTACTTTCAAAAATTGTGATTTCTCAAAATTCACAAATCTATGAGTGTGCCGGTGACTTGTAAACTTTAGAACTTGGCTTGTATACTATTCGAGACCACCATAATAAGTATTATTTATATAATTGGAATGACTTGTCTAAATTGGTAAATTTCTAGGATTACACCCAAATAGCCATTATATGTTATGTGTTATTAGCTAACTACACTGGTTAGTTAACCCCCGTATAAACCCTTTTGTTACTCTCATTTTTAGAGTAAGATACCCCTAGAAAAACACTCAGAGCCATTCTTTTCGTTTCTTACACCTTTGTTAAAATGTTTCGTTACACCCTTACACCTTAGCCTACCCTGTAGATTAAAATCCGTGGTTGGTTAATTGCTATAGGCAAAGTGTGTTTCCTTACATTACCTGTGTTCGCGTGCGTAATTCATTATCTATGGTTAGGTCGGGAAATTGCACAATGCAATTGGAGTGAAAGTAAATATTGTATATCTTTGAGTTTATTTTTTTCGTGTGTTTACTACTTTCACTATTACCGTTATTTCTGAAGTCATGAAAAGTATGGAAAAATTATCCAGAATTATCATTATAGTGATGTGGTGAAAGTTTACACATCTATGTTTATGTTTAAAAAAAAAAAATCGAAAAAATGAGAAAAGAAAAAGAAAGAGTTGGATGTTTGTTTTAACCAACTTATGTAAAGTTTTGTATTAAGTGGTCGATATCACCACTAGTTGTTGTATATTATATCTATGGATTGAATGGGAGTTGGCCATTATGGGAACGCCAACTAAGGTTTATTCTTTGATTAAGAGCTTGTTGAGTATAATTCGTGTCTACCTAAAGCGTGTGTTTCAAGTGTTAAAGCGTGAGTTATTCTATGATATGAGTCTTATTCATGGGATGGTTGGGATAGTGATTAACCACACTTAGGATTTTAATTTATTTGTTTTGTTTATTTTTTATTTTACACCAATTTGTATCCCAAATATTATCCACACCCTATATTATTCTTGATCCAAACCTTTAATTTATTGAGATTAGGGATTTGAGCAATCTTAAGTATCGTAGTCGTGGATTCGACTATGTATTTATGATTTTGTCGCCCTTTTTGATATAATATTATTGGTAAAGATTACTTGGTCCTATCTTTAGCCTATTCGAGTTAAGGATTTGAGCAATTGCAAGTATCGTGTTCGTGGATTCGATCATGTATTTGTGATTTTGTCGCCTTTTCTGGAATTTGAGATCGATAGAGATTAAGGAGAATAATTAACCCTTTAAGCCTCAAAACCCTTTTTACCGCTTTAGACTTGTTATTCCTTGGCTTTAGTGGGGGAGATGTGTATGCTTGCCAAGCTTATGAAAGAATATTCGTCACGACTGGACAGTTAAACGATTAGATTTGCTTTTATCAAATTATTTTATTTAACTTCTAATTCGTTAAGTGTTTGGTTGTGTGATTATGACAAAAATGAATACATGCTTAAATGTAAAAATAAATCCTAATATCTTTTAGGATACATTTTCATAAGATTAATTCTAAGGTTTACTTGGGGACAAGTAAAGTTCAAGTGGGGGGATATTTGATGAACTCAAATAAGTACATTTTATTACTATCATTTATCCTAATTATTTGACTTGTTTTATTATATTATGTATGAGGATTGATACTTAATCGTTTACTTTTGTAATTCTCAGGTAAAAACAAGCATTTGGTGAAACTTGGCGATTTTGGACTTATTATGGAGCAAAACATGCAAGAAGTTAAGAGTCTACTGAAATGGACAAGAACAAGACGAATCTGCTCCAGATGCGCCGCATCTCACTTATTACATACGGCGCATCACTATCAATATTTCACCAGATACGATCCAAGATACAAGAGGACATGCGCCGCATCTACTTATGGAGTTACGCCGCATCTTCTGGCGGTGTACGAATATTCCTGAATATTATAATCTTGGACCCCACGCGAAGTTAATTCAATGCGCCGCATCTACTTACTAGATGCGCCGCATCTTACCCTCAGACAGAAACTATAAATACCCCAAGACCAGACGAATTCGAGAGGCATAATAATATATCCGAAGACCGAAGTACAGAAACCTAGGACGAATTCAGTCGATTAAGGCAGCACAAGACACACCCAAACGAAGATACAAGAGCTGTAAGAAGGTGCTGCATGTGTTTAATTCATTAAGTAGTTTTGTTTTATTGTGTTAGTAAACTTTAATTCATCAAGATTGGTGGCTTGTGTAATGTGACAACGGAAAGATTGCACTCCCTTAAAACTGCTTTCTCATTAATTAAAGTTTATATGTTGATGTCTTTGGTGACTTTTATTAGTGCATTGATAACCTCTGTGTCTAGCTGAGCGTTGATCGGGTCGCCATGCCTCTGCCCTCGCCTATTTATTAGATCGCCTATGCATTCTATCGTCTGTAGAAAAGTAGGAAGAAAGATAAATAGGATAGTCATAAGTAATCATTAAGGGTTTACTCGCCGATAAGATTAGAACCAACGAGAAAGGACTTAATCTCGGTGCGTTGCATCGAACTATACACTTCATATAAAACTAGCAATAAAACAAGTGACAAACTACTTATCTATCAGGACAGCCTTCTTATTGTCTCGAGTATTTATCTGTGTACGTGTGTGCTATTCGCTGATTCGTGCCTATTGGTTTAGTTTATTATTTAATTGCAACCAAATCGTGCCAGTCTCTCAGGCTGACCCCCTTGCGATAGATTAGGTTGTATAGCTAACTTAATATATTAAAATACTGATTAGGATAACGAGATAATACGTTCCACTCTTAGTGATCGACACTCTACTTACCATTATATTCATACTGACCGGGTACACTGCTCGTTAAGTGTGTGTGTTATTGATAAGTCGGCTAAATATAAATTTAAAACTTGAGTAGGCATTAATACTGCTAAACCGCAACGACATACACGCGCATCAACCGTGGAGGCGGATATCGTGGAAATTATTACGAATGAAAATCTGTTAGTTGGCAAGATCGCCGACAAAGGGATAACAACCATGATTCCCAACCAAGAGTAGATAACCAAACTCCACAAAATTCTGACAAAAAAACATAAGAATCCGATTTTGAAAAAATGATGAGAGAATTCGTCACAGCTCAAAAATCAACCAACGAGTTCATCAAGAATCAATTCTTCAATCTCAAAACCAAAGTTGAGCAAGGTCAGAAAAATCACCAAGCATCTATTCAAGATCTTGAAAACAAATTTGGTAGACTCTCTAATCAAATTTCTTCCCGACCATCAGGTTCGTTGCCAAGTAATACCCAAACCAACCCTAAGCCGACATCATCTGGATTGAACGATAAAACTTATCGTCCACCACAGACCAGAAATGAGCATATCAATGCTGTATTCACAAGAAGTGGCCTTTCTTATGATCCACCACCCAACCCAAACAATACCACGACTATCAATTACGATAGTGAGGATGAAGATGAAGAATCCAAGAAGGAAAATACCCCAAAAACGCTACCCAAACCCAAACCACCAGTTAAGGCTTACACTCCAAAAATTCCATATCCTCAGAGCCTTAAGAAAGAAAGAATGGAGGAGCGTTATAAGAAGTTTGTTGAAATAATCAAAGAAGTTAGACTCAATGTACCCCTCATTGATGTTCTAGCCGGAATGCCCAATTATGGGAAATTTTTGAAGGAACTTCTTAATAACAAGAACATGTTGGAGCAAATATCTGCTACCTATCTCAATGAAGAATGTTCAGCCATTGTTCAAAACAAAATTCCACCGAAACTCGGAGATCCTGGAAGTTTTCTGATTCCATGCATATTAGGAAACAACATCACATGCGATGCTTTAGCCGATTTAGGTTCAAGTATCAACTTGATGCCCTATTCTCTGTATTCGAAACTTTCCATCAATACCCTGAAACCACAAGGATGAGTATTCGATTAGCTAATCATACTTATCAATATCCTGTTGGTATTGCTGAGAATATGCTTGTCCAAGTTGGTAAATTCATTTTTCACGTGGATTTTGTGATCTTAGAAATGGAGGAAGATAGTAGAGTACCCCTTATTTTAGGAAGACCTTTCCTAAACACCGCTGACGCGATCATCAAAGTAAAAGGAAAATAACTCAATCTTGAAGCAGGAGATGATAGAATCACCTTTTTAATCGATAATGCAATGCAATATCCACATTCCAGTGATGACACTTGTTTCAATATTGATATTATCGATGAAGTCACTGAGGAAGAATTGGACGCATTACTTGAAGATTCTGATCCGTACATGACTACTTCAGAGAAAAAAAGTGAAACAACCTTTGATAAAGACTTCGCTGATTTTATGGAAGTAAAGATTGATGAAGAAGAAGTTAAAGAAGGAGAGATAATAGAAGAAGATTTTGAGGAAATCGATTTTAATGATCAAATGAGGATCAAAACATCACTTCAAGAACCACCGACTGATCTTGAGTTGAAACCGCTTCCCAAAAATCTTAAAAATACTTACTTGGAAGATAATTCACTACTTCCAGTAGTCATATCTTCGTTGCTCAATGATTATGAGAAAGAATGTCTCATTTCCATTCTCAAGAAGCATAAAGAAGCCTTTGCGTGGAAAACTTCTGATATCCCAGGAATCAGTCCTGATTTTTGCAAGCACAAAATCAATTTCGAAGAAGATGCTAAACCAGTTGTAGAAGGACAACGTCGACTCAACCCCAACATGAAAGAAGTTGTTAAAAAAGAAATCATCAAACTTCTTGATGCTGGTATTATTTACCCCATCGAGGATAGTCCTTGGGTGAGTCCTGTTCACTGTGTTTCGAAAAAAGGAGGAACGACTGCTGTGACCAACGAACGGAATGAATTAGTTCCTACTAGAACTGTCACAGGATGGCGAGTATGTATTGATTACAGAAAATTGAACAAAGCCACCAGAAAAGATCATTTTCCTTTTTCTTTCATGGATCAAATGCTTGAGAGATTAGCAGGGAACAAATACTTTTGCTTCCTTGATGGTTTTTCAGGATATTTTCAAATTCCTATTGATCCGGCTGATCAAGAAAAGACTACATTCACATGTCCCTTTGGAACTTACGCTTACCGGCGTATGCCTTTTGGATTATGTAATGCACCCGCGACTTTTCAAAGATGTATGATTGCTATATTCCAAGACATGCTTGAAACATCTATGGAAGTTTTCATGGATGACTTTTCAGTTTTTGGAAGCTCATTTGAAGCTTGTCTTTCTAATCTCGATAAAATGCTTGAAAGATGCGAAGCTGCACATCTTGTTCTCAACTGGGAGAAATGTCATTTACTGGTGACTGAAGGAATTGTGCTAGGACACAAGATTTCCAGCGCAGGAATGGAAGTTGACAAAGCAAAGATTGATGTCATAACCAAATTACCACCCCCAACCAACGTTAAAGCCGTTAGAAGTTTTTTAGGACATGCCGGTTTTTACCGTCGTTTCATTAAGGATTTTTCCAAAATAACTCGTCCAATGACGAAACTTCTTGAAAAATATTTTGTTTTCGACTTTAATGCAGATTGCATGAAGGCATTCAAAACGTTGAAAACCCAACTGACTAGTGCACCCATTATGGTTTCACCTAATTGGTCACTACCATTCGAGCTCATGTTAGCGATTTTGCTGTTGGAGCTGTATTAGGACAACGTGAAGAGAAACATTTTTGTCCTATATATTTCGCCAGCAAAACACTCAACAACGCTCAACAAAATTATACGGTTACGGAGAAAGAATTGTTAGCCGTTGTTTTTGCTTTCGATAAATTCAGATCTTACCTTGTACTCTCGAAAACAATCGTGTTCACTGATCATTCAGCGTTAAAATATCTGTTTGCCAAACAAGATGCCAAACCGCGTCTCATTCGATGGATTTTGCTACTCCAAGAATTCGATATCGAAATCAAAGATAAGAAAGGGGCAGAAAATCTAGCTGCTGATCATCTGTCTCGTTTAGAAAATCCAAATTTGGAAGAGTTAAAAGAAGATGAGATTGACGATTATTTTCCGGATGAAACCCTCGTGACTGTTGATACAGTTGATGAAAACGAAATTCCATGGTTTGCAAATTATGCAAATTACCTCGTTGGAATAATTCTAAAGAAAGGATTAACTCATGCCCAACGAAGTAAATTCTTTTCAAAACTTAAACACTACTATTGGGAAGAACCCTATCTTTTCAAAATGTGCCCCGACGGGATGATAAGAAGATGTGTTTATGGTTCCGAAACGAGAAGAATTCTTGATGAATGTCATCATGGCTCGACTGGGGGACACTATGGTCCTTCCACCACCGCTAAAAAAGTCTTTGATGCTGGATTCTATTGGCCAACTATTTTTAAAGAAGCCCATACTCTTGTTCAGAACTGTGATGCGTGCCAAAAATCTGGTAGTCTTTCTCGAAGAGATGAAATGCCACAAAAGAGCATTCAAGTCTGTGAATTATTCGATATTTGGGGAATTGATTTCATGGGACCATTTCCTAAATCGCACAAATACGAATACATTTTCGTTGCTATTGATTACGTTTCCAAATGGGCTGAAGCTGAAGCTCTACCCACAAATGATGCACGAGTAGTTGTTAATTTTCTCAAAAAGCTTTTCGCTCGTTATGGAATTCCTAAAGCTTTAATAAGTAATCGAGGAACCTATTTCTGTAATAAACAAATGGAGAAAATTATGAAGCGATATGGAGTTCATCATCGTTTCGCTACAGCTTATCACCCACAGACCAGTGGTCAAGTCGAAAATACCAACAGAGCCTTAAAAAGGATACTCGAAAAAACGGTTAAAGACAATCCCGCCGTTTGGTCGAGGAAACTAGATGATGCTCTGTGGGCATTTCGCACGGCTTATAAAACACCAATTGGTACAACACCATACAGACTTTTGTATGGAAAAACCTGTCATTTGCCGTTCGAAATCGAACATCGCGCTTACTGGGCACTGAGAAGCTGTAACCCAGATCTCAAAATAGCTGGAGAAAAGAGATTTTTGCAATTGCATGAACTCGATGAACTAAGACTCCAAACTTACGAGAACTCCAAGCTTTACAAAGCTAGAACCGAAGCCTATCATGACAGAAAGCTAAGAATTCGAAAAGAATTCAAAGCTGGAGACAAAGTTCTGCTTTTTAATATGAAATACAAGTTCAAAGCTCCCAAGCTGAAACCGAAATGGTTCGGACGGTATATAGTGAAACATGGATTTCCATCTGGATATGTTGAATTGCATGACAAACATGGTGGAAGTTTCATTGTTAATGGGCACCGAATTAAATTGTACTATGACAAGGAGCAAATGAATGAAGTTTCTATCAAAGAGATTCCGCCTGAATCGGAATATGAAGCTATAACATTTATGTCACCTTTCCCGGTCGATTTCCAGAAAAACACTCCGTGGGCCGAAGAAACTGGTTATATCTACGATGTTCTTACTAGACCATGGGAGAAAATTAAATTGGAAGACATAGATGAAACTGGAAAAGGAATAGTGATAGGAAATGTGGTGTATGTTCCAAAATTCTCAAAGAAGAAATCAGAAATTGCACCAACATAAAGAGGAAGTTCGAGTCCGGCTGATGACTCGTTAATAAAACAAGCGCTTCTCGGGAGGCAACCCGTGTGTTTTCATTTTTATTTTATTTTCAAGTGATTAAACCCCAAAGTTTGTCTAACCTGCTTAGTTGAACTTAAGTGTGGGGGTGTATCACTGACTCTTAAATAAAACGTAGAAATATTTCTTGTGTGTGTCTTTTGTCTTAAGATTACTGCAGGTTATGATTGCAAAACTGGGATGCTAGGATCAAGAATCACCCTGAGCAGAAAATACGGTTTATTCTCTTATTTCCCTATTTCATTCTTTGAAATCGTTTATCACATTGAGGACAATGCTTAACTTAAGTGGGGGGGGGTGAATAGGAAAATAAGAATAGATTGTATGTTTCGATCTTAATTTTAAATTTTGTTTGCCCTCGTAATCTAGTTGTTTATCATTTTAAAGATCATATATTAGAATAAACTGGATTTATCCACTGGAAACCCGTAATTTTTGAAAATTCGAGATGTGTCCCGCTTAATATTGCAATCCATTCTGGGATCGATAACATTTGCTAGCACATATTATAGACCTTACCACTAAACTGTGAGGATTTGAGCCTATTCCGTATGTAGCATACATCTTTTATGCTTAGATCTTTTGCTATGAGTGTGCCAGTGATTTTATTTATTCTAGAACTTGTACTTGTAAATCATTACGAAACCGTTGTGAGATCACATTTTTGTGATATAAGTGTATATGCGTGATAAGAGGCAACCTTAAGATTTAACTCAAATAAGCCTTCCAAATTGATATTTAGCTAGTTGCATTGACTAGTTAACCACCAGTATAAACCCTTTTGTTAGCATTTATCTTTAACGCTAGATACCCCTAGTTACACCCTCCGAGCCTATCTTTTTCTTTTGATAAAACCCAGAAAAATTCAAAAAGATTTTACACCTTTTAGCCTAGCCTTTCCCCTAGTCAAGTCTTGGTTGGTTGCTAGCTATTTGGCAAGATGGATGTTATGTGGGAAATCATGAAAGTACGAAGAAAGTTGCAAACTCCAAAAGTTTTGAAGTCATCGCAATTATATGATGACAAGGTTTGAAAAAAAAAAAAAAAAAAAAAAAAAAAAAAAAAAAAAAAGAGAAAAAGAGTCATCGCAACTATAAGGTGACAAGAATAAGCCAATGGGCTAGTGAATAAAGTATGAATCAAGGAAGTATGGAGTTTCTCGAAAAATGGCATGATAGTGGTTTGTAATAGCTAGTAACATTCGGTTAATAGACTTTGACTAGTTTTTTTTTTTTTTTTTTTTTTTTTTTTTTTTTTTTTTTTCAAACCTCTCTCAAATATATCCCATGCCTTATCCTACCCTTTTTGAATTTGTGAAATTATTAAATGTATGGACATGTAGTGACCATCCGATTCTTGAGGAATTGACTAACGTTGTTAGCGATCTGGGGCGTATTTTGGCGACCATCCGTTATGCAAGTAACGTTGTTAGCGAACCAAGGTACAATCTAGTGACTGATGAGGCGAAAAGTGTACCGATTTTAAGGGGTCATTTAAGCCCGAAATCGTATTTATTTGATCAAATATTGCCCTAAATCGTTCCTTTTGTCATTTTAGGTACTTTTGAGGAGAAATCTGGAAAAGGAGGCATTTTGGACGTTTTTGGAGCATTAAAGTGAAGAAAACGGCAAAGTCTCAAGAATCGGCTAAAAGTTACTCTTGACGGCGTCAGACTTTACTCTGGACGGCGTCATGCCTTGGCAAGAAAAGTGGGATGTGAAATTTACTCATGACGGGCCAGTGAGTTAGCATGTGAATTCTGACGGCGTCACGCTTTAACTAAATCAAGGGCGTCACGGCTTAAATCATAAGGGGACGGCGTCACGTTCATGATCCGACGGCGTCAAGCCTTGATAGGCCAGAATGGATTTTTGAAGAGCTAAAGAGGGACGGGGTCAAGAAGGTCACCCGGGAACCCTAAAAGCGGCGAGGTGACGGCGTCACAATGCATAAGGTGATGCCGTCAGATCCAAAAATCTATATATAGTTTTCTAATCTTTTGTCATTAGGGAGAGCTTAGTGTGTGGAATTTTGGGATAAAACCCTAAGACGATTTTAGCTACTTTTTCAGGGCTTTTTGCCTTGAGATCTTCCATGTTTCATTGAAAGATAAGTTATCAATTAATCATTCAATATGTCTATGTGTTGTTTGATTCTATCTTATGCTTGTCTTTTGTTTAACATGTTAGGCTAATTTTATCTTGTGTTTGCTTAGATCTAATGAAACCTAGTTATTGATTATTGGTTGTTAGTGTGTTGTTAGTTGTATTGGATGATTGTTTATCTATGTTAGGCTTAAGAAAACTGGCTAACTTCCTATTCGGTAACTTGCTTGAACGTCTTAAGAAACATGAACCAAACGCGTACTAAAGGTTTTTATGGTTGTATTTAATGCACAAGCGAATTCTAGTGATCCCATGTTAGGAGCTTCCTAGCCGGCTCGACATAGGAGTGAAGTAGGAGCTTGTAGAGTTGGGGAAGTAAGTACGCCACCCCACGAATGGTATTAAGGAATACACCCGTCATCCACGCGACTAATACACACTAATTAACCGGTAAAAGATAGTTAGGGAGTAAGGAAATCTAAGTAAACACATTTCTCTACACATAAGTTTCTCACCACATTTCATTTTTGTTATTTTATTTTATTTGCATTCGTAGTAAATTTTGGGTTAGTTGACTAGCAACTAATTCCGCCCACTCCTTCAAAACCGAGATTTTACTTGCTTTCATAAAAACCATAAAAACATAAAAAGAATCTTCCTCAACCCTTAGACCTAATTAGAGTAGCCTTTCATACCTAACGAACACTATTCCCTGTGGAGAACGATCAATCCCCCGTACTTACCACTACACTATACTACATCGGTCAGGTACACTGCCTGGTGGGGTTGTAAGCCTCTTGAGATCCCTCGAGAGGTAAAACCTGTTGTAAGGTTACAAAACCACGCAATCAAGTTTTTGGCGCCGTTGCCGGGGAATAGTTATTGTTTAGGTTGAATTTTTATTTCTATTAGGTCTACTCACTAGATTCCTTTCTAGTGAGATTTTTATTTTTCTAGGTTTTCTTTAGTCTATCTATTTTCTTCGTGTCTTTGTTCGTAACCATTACCGTCCGACATCATGGAAGATGGTAATATCCTTAACCCACACAACCCACCACCACAACAACCACAACCACCTCCTAGAGCCCGTACTTTAGGAGAGTATTCCCGTCCTAGCCACCATGGCTATCGAAACACCATTGAGCTCACTCAAGGAGCCAATATCACACCCTTGCGATCCGACACCATCCGGTTGGTGCAAAGTGGATGCGCATTCCATGGACTTCGTTCTGAAGATCCTAATCAACATCTCAAGGACTTTCTTAAAATCGTTGATTCTATAGACCTTGATGTTGCCACTCGAGAGACGACCCGATTGCGTCTCTTCCAATTCTCTCTGCGGGACCAAGCTAGTCAGTGGCTAGAACGTCAACCCGCAGGATCCATTACCTCTTGGGATGATCTCACCCCTCGTTTCCTTGCTCAGTTTTTCCCACCGGGAAGAACTACCAAGCTAAGGAATGATATCTTGATGTTCCAACAACGTCAAGGCGAAACTCTCTACGAGGCATGGACTCGATTCAAGGACTTACTCCAAAAAGTCCCTCACCATGGCATAGAACTTTGGCTCCAAGTCCAAATCTTCTATGACCATATCAATCTCTCCACGAGGCAAACCATTGACCAATCGGCCGGTGGCAAGCTACGTGATCTAAGTGCGGAACAATCATGGGCTCTCCTAGAGGATCTTGCTCTTTATGACAACGAAAGTTGGAGTGATCCCCGTGATTTGAATAAAACGGTCAAGGCAATATCTTTGCCTTCGAACAATTCAAGCACTTCTGACCGTAGGATCATAGAACTTGAAGACCAAGTCAAGTTTCTCATGAAATCCTACGAGGCTCCTAAACCTTCAAGCCAAGTGAACAAAATCACTTCCTCATGTGAATTATGTAGTGGTCCCCACGACACTCGTGATTGCATGGAACTCCCCGAACAAGCTTTTGTGGACTACGCATCCTCGCGTACCGACGGAGCGGGAGACAAGTGGTACACTTTCAAACCCGAGCCAAACCATTATGGTGATTCATACAACCCCTCATGGAAAAATCACCCGAACCTTAGGTGGAAACAAAACCAAAACTCTCAACAAACCAATTCTTCCAACCCACCTAATCGTTTCCAATCAAGCGGTTCCAACTCGAACCGTACTTTCAGCAACAATCCTTCCGGCAATGGTAGTACCAATAACTTTGAAGGATTGATGTCTCAATTTATGGCATCTCAAGAAGCTCGTGTAGCCAAGTTTGAAGCCGATTTCAAACAAAAACAAAGCGAGATGACCGATAAGATTGACACCTTGTTGAAAGCCCTCAATGACCGAGAAATGGGAGCACTCCCTAGCAATACGGTCAAGAACCCGAAACTAAATGTCAACGCTATTTCATCGGTTTCGTCCCCTAGTTCTTGTCCACAATATTATTCGGTCAATTCCATGAGCACGTGTTTCAAACAAACCCAAGTCGTTCCAAATGACCAAGAAGTTATGACATCCAAATTGGTCAACAACATAGTTGAAACACCTCCCACTCAAAACCTTGACGAAGAATTCAAGGAGCTCCACCTTGAAAGTCCGGTTGTTGATGTGTTGGATGAGAAGAAGCTCAAATTAGGCGAAAAAGGGACCGCCTTCGTTCAAAACAAACTACCTAAGAAGTTAGATGATCCGGGCTTATTTGTTCTACCTTGCAAGGTCGGTAATTCGGAGGCTTATGACACATTAGCCGATCTTGGATCAAGCCTTAACCTACTTCCGTTACCTCTCTACACCTCTCTAAAACTTGGAAAACTTGAAGAAACCGAGGTGATAATAGGCTTAGCGGATGGAAGTGTTGCTTACCCGGTTGGAGTAGTTAAGGACGTGTTAGTACACATTGGAAAACTAACCATTTTAGCCGATTTCCACGTCCTTGATATGGTTAGCGACCCTACATGCCCCTTGTTGATAGGTAGAGGATTTTTGGCGACCGCTAGTGCTATGATTGATTGTAAGGAATCTAAGATAGCGGTAGGAGAAGGAGATACTTGGTCAATCTATGATGTTAAGAAACACGCCTATGATACTAGTGAGGAACCGACACCCCATTGGTTAGAATTAAATAGGAGACCATCTAGATATGGACCTTGGATTGATAGAGACTTCATAGGACCCCAACGCCCATTTTACCTAGAAGAGGACTTTGTTAACCGAACACATACGGTAGAGCAACTCTTGGCTAGGGACACCGAATTGGATCCATTTGAAGACTCTCTAGTTTTTAGAAAGATGATTGATTTCCTAGGAGTTTTGCCAATTAACCTAGGAATGAATAAGTGGATTTGTGAGGAAGATGATCATAAGTGGAATTGGGATAAACCACCCAAAGATGGAGACGGGTCATGGCATATCAAGATGACATTGTATGACCCGGATGGAGAGAAGTTTGAAAAGACATATCGTACTAAGCGAACCAATAGGAAACTTCAATCCAAGCTTAACCCTAAAGACGTCCTTGATGACGAGCTCACTTACATAGGGTAGCGTGACTTTGAGTCTAGCTACAAGACTCGTTAATAAAGAAAAGCGCTTCTTGGGAGGCAACCCAAGCTTTATTTGTTTTATTTGCTTTGTGTGTTTATTTATTTGTTTGTTTGTTTTTATTTGTTTCCGTATGTGTGTTTAATTTTTATTATTATTGGTTCATGTTAAAAACTAATTTGTGAAAATGCTTTATTTTGTTTTTAACTTCGTCTTAACTACATATAAAGGTATTTTGCAAAAGATAAGTGTAAGGGAAATCTAAATCGGTTTATTAGAACACATATGAACATGAATCGTAATAATAATAAATTAGCATACATATTAGTGTTTGTTTGAGTCAAATGCTTGTATCGAGTCATAATGATGTTTTGCAGGATTTCCAGGAAGTAAGGTAAAGGTTTTTCCAGAAATTTTCCGGAAACTTAAAATGAAAATTTTTGTCAGGTCATTTCTGACGGCGTCAGGGGTTATAACCTGACGGCGTCAGATTTAATTTCCAGAAATTTTTGAAAGTTTTGTTTTCATAAAAAGTTTTTATTAAAATCTCCAACTTATAATCTCCAGGAATCTGCAAAATTATCAGTCCACAAGCATTATATCCTTATATATAGATTTTATCCCGCCGATGTTATGCAGGTTTTCGTGTTTGTTTTCTCAGGTTAACAGGTTATTTTGGACAAGGAAATGTTTATGGAATCAAGCTTATGGCGATGCATTAGTCATGGAGCTTCAACATTCTCTTTGGAGGAAGATTTAACCGTGTGATTTCACTATCCAACGAGCGAATCAGGGGAGTATTTGATTTCATTCTTTTACTTTATGCTTTTACATCTTGTTATTTGAACATTGGGGACAATGTTCATCTTAAGTGTAAGGGGAGGGTAAAAGTACGATTTTAGAGAATACAATTGCGCTTGATTTTTGTTTGTTTAATAATAGATGTGTAATAAAACTGAGAGAAATACTTGATTAGGGTAATTTTAGTGCCAAATTTAAAATTTTTTACAACATATAGGAGTGAAACTTTGATCTTAATGAGCGTCTCACGGATAGGAGTTATATGACTAGCACAAAAAACCGTACCACTAAAAAATTTTCCACCCCAAATATGTGAGGTTCGCCCCTAGAATTGGTAGGAAAAGCATTTATGCTATGATGTGTGTACCGGTAGCACTTAGATTCTAGAACTTGCGTTAGGACCATTCCGAGGCCACAAGTGAGACTACATTCGTGTAGTTAGATTTACTACATGATAAGAGGCATTAGGATTAACCCATTGTTTTACACCTGTGTTTTTGTTATAATTACTTTGGCTACATTGGTCAAGTAATTCTCCCACACCCTTTGCGTTGTACTCATTTTTAGTACACGATACCCCTAGTACACCCCTCAGAGCCTATCTTTTCGTTTCGACCTTTAAGCATTTTGCTTAAAGGAAGAATTTGTTACACCCCACTTAAATGTACACCCAAATCGCCTTAGCCTACCTTGAATGCACTCATCTTTAGTGCATTATTGTTACAACATTTGTTTAAACCCAAGTTGATTATCTAGTTGATTACATGGTTGCTAAGTCGAGTCATATCCTTGTACATATTGTTTTGGGACGATTGGGACTCATGGGTAAAGTACTAGTGTAATGGAGTAATGGGGAAGAACATCATTTATTACCCCCATATGTGCTAAATGTTTTAAAAGTACTCCAAGTTTTTCAATTATCTTAATTCGAGTCATTAGATTAGTATTTGTAAAGTTATGTAAAAATTCAAGTGTAAGGGGAATGCAATGCCCCTATGATGTATTATTTTGGATGGTAGGGCAAGAGTGTATGCAAAAAAAAAAAAAAAAAAAAAAAAAAAAAAAAAAAAAAAAAAATCAAGAAAAACACAAAAAAAATGAGAAAATGAAAAGTAGAAAAAACATACGGACTACCATCCCGTTTCATTTTATGTTTATCTTTATGTTTTTGTTATTTTGTTATTTTGTTTCTAGCTTAAAATTGAGTCTAGTCTTGGCTTAGCAACATTGTATAGTACATGTAATTGATCAAGATCTTTAACTCGCCACCAGTAAAATATCCCGTATCCAACAAAACCGTGTTTTCCTTTTCCCTACACCTAACGTTATAACCCATTTAAAAGCCCTCTTTGATAGTTTATCTTAGGTGCTTACGCCTAGTGGAGGAGGTTTTCGATCCTTTCCCAAGCCTATGGTAATCTATTTGCTATGACAGGTAGTGAGAGATATTTTCCGTTTTCATTTATGAGATTTATTTTGATGACACTTGAGAGATGTGAGTATCTAAACACTACTTGTGAGGTGCTAGTATGTAATCTCCGTGCTTATTATGATTGAAGTGGAACGAATATTTGTTGTAATTACTTTTATGTTTGCATTAAATGACCCCTAACTTGTATTTTGATTAGAATAAAAGCGCATTTGCTTGAGGACAAGCAAATCTCAAGTGTAAGGGTATTTGATGAGGCGAAAAGTGTACCGCTTTTAAGGGGTCATTTAAGCCCGAAATCGTATTTATTTGATCAAATATTGCCCTAAATCGTTCCTTTTGTCATTTTAGGTACTTTTGAGGAGAAATCTGGAAAAGGAGGCATTTTGGACGTTTTTGGAGCATTAAAGTGAAGAAAACGGCAAAGTCTCAAGAATCGGCTAAAAGTTACTCTTGACGGCGTCAGACTTTACTCTGGACGGCGTCATGCCTTGGCAAGAAAAGTGGGATGTGAAATTTACTCATGACGGGCCAGTGAGTTAGCATGTGAATTCTGACGGCGTCACGCTTTAACTAAATCAAGGGCGTCACGGCTTAAATCATAAGGGGACGGCGTCACGTTCATGATCCGACGGCGTCAAGCCTTGATAGGCCAGAATGGATTTTTGAAGAGCTAAAGAGGGACGGCGTCAAGAAGGTCACCCGGGAACCCTAAAAGCGGCGAGGTGACGGCGTCACAATGCATAAGGTGACGCCGTCAGATCCAAAAATCTATATATAGTTTTCTAATCTTTTGTCATTAGGGAGAGCTTAGTGTGTGGAATTTTGGGATAAAACCCTGAGACGATTTTAGCTACTTTTTCAGGGCTTTTTGCCTTGAGATCTTCCATGTTTCATTGAAAGATAAGTTATCAATTAATCATTCAATATGTCTATGTGTTGTTTGATTCTATCTTATGCTTGTCTTTTGTTTAACATGTTAGGCTAATTTTATCTTGTGTTTGCTTAGATCTAATGAAACCTAGCTATTGATTATTGGTTGTTAGTGTGTTGTTAGTTGTATTGGATGATTGTTTATCTATGTTAGGCTTAAGAAAACTGGCTAACTTCCTATTCGGTAACTTGCTTGAACGTCTTAAGAAACATGAACCAAACGCGTACTAAAGGTTTTTATGGTTGTATTTAATGCACAAGCGAATTCTAGTGATCCCATGTTAGGAGCTTCCTAGCCGGCTCGACATAGGAGTGAAGTAGGAGCTTGTAGAGTTGGGGAAGTAAGTACGCCACCCCACGAATGGTATTAAGGAATACACCCGTCATCCACGCGACTAATACACACTAATTAACCGGTAAAAGATAGTTAGGGAGTAAGGAAATCTAAGTAAACACATTTCTCTACACATAAGTTTCTCACCACATTTCATTTTTGTTATTTTATTTTATTTGCATTCGTAGTAAATTTTGGGTTAGTTGACTAGCAACTAATTCCGCCCACTCCTTCAAAACCGAGATTTTACTTGCTTTCATAAAAACCATAAAAACATAAAAAGAATCTTCCTCAACCCTTAGACCTAATTAGAGTAGCCTTTCATACCTAACGAACACTATTCCCTGTGGAGAACGATCAATCCCCCGTACTTACCACTACACTATACTACATCGGTCAGGTACACTGCCTGGTGGGGTTGTAAGCCTCTTGAGATCCCTCGAGAGGTAAAACCTGTTGTAAGGTTACAAAACCACGCAATCAGTGACCATCCGTTATTTGGTAATGCAAGAATTCGTTGTTAGCGAGCTATTATGTTTTGCATGAGATAGTGGCACATAAGTCTGATATTGCCCCTAAGCCTTAAACCCGAATAAAAGTCCTCTTTGACATGTATACTTGGCGCTCACACCATTTCGGTGTAGTTTTGTTTCTTGTACAAGCTTATGGTAATATTTAGATCATGACTGAGCAAATGAGTGTCATTCCTCTTATACACTCCACCGATCATACAAATGAGTGTTTTGAGTGAATTATAGTTCATTTCCCTTTCGTGAGGTGTTTAGTAATGTGTATCATGCAAGAAAATCATTTGGGTATTGTCAAACATCTCGATGCTTCAACCATAAAAGTTTAAAATGATGGATCTAACTTGTACTCGTGCTTGATAGATTTGCATCACATTTTTTTAATCATTCTTGTATGCCATGTGGATTATTGTTTTTATTTCTAGATTTGCTTGAGGACAAGCAAAGTTCAAGTGTGGGGGATTTGATAACACTTAAATCTAACATGTTTTTAGTAGCGTTATTTGTGTTTTTATATGTGTTTTGTGGTTATATTTATATGCTTTTGTTACTTAATCGTACCAAAGTGTGTTTGCGAAGTATATGTAGCCAAAAACAGGAAAAAGGATGAAAATGATGCAAAAGAGAGGAAGAAGGAAATATTTATGATTTCATGAAGATTCTTGTGGCAAGTCCCGCACCAAAAGGTACTTAGAAGAGTAAAAGTCCATGTAGTCAACTTAATGAGTTTAAAGATGAAGGGAAATATCAAAGAACCAAGAGCTACGAACAAGAAACAAGTCAAACGGCAAAAGTCCAAAAAGAGTAAATCAGCAAGCTCCATCCAATCGGATGCAGCCCGCATCCGATTCGGATGGAGGTCAGTTTTGAAGACCAGCCGATCAGTTGGACGAAATACCGATCGGTTAGATGTCGTCTGATTTCCAAATCTTTATCATTAAGTCTTGTGCTTGCTACACATCCGGTTCTAGGACCTTCCAATCATAATTATTGTCTAATTAACACTACTTGGAGGACAAGAGAAGCATTAATGAACCAAGACCCTTGGTTGGAGTATTATAAGAACCATTTGATGAGTATTGAAAAGAGAGAGACAATCAACCAACAAGAAGAATCCATCAACCACTCATCACATACTCTAAATTTCGTCCAAAAAGTCCAAGAGCAGAGGAGAGTCGAAGTCCATTCCATTTCTTGTGAGAATCATTGCCTTTTCACTTGTAATCTTATTTTCAATCATTGTAAGACTCTTAATCATGGTTTTTAATGTTCAAGGTTTTAAGATTATGTTTATGTTTGCTATGAGTGGCTAGTGCCTTTGTGCACTTGCTTAGATGATGTGTATTACATATTGATTGGCATATGATTGTGATAACATGTTTTAATTCAATTTCAAGTCGATTCTAAGAACCAATTGTGATCAAGTTTCATAGTGACATTTGTTGGTCAAGTTTAACTAGTTGCTAGTAATTTTAAGGGTCGATAGAACTATTGTTATTCAACTAGTTATAATCATTTGTCTATGAATGGTTGTTGTCATCCACTATTCTTGATTAAACAAAGAAACTTAGTCATGATTGTAATGAAAATGCTTTTGTCTATCAAAACGGATTGATTGTAAACCATTTCAAGGGTCGAGAGATTAATAGTTTACCATCAATTGTGACCTTTTGTCTATAATCGGTTACCTTTTGTATTGACCATTTCTTAAGCTTGTTTGATAAAACAAAAGATTGTTTTTGTGTTTAAGGTACACCAACTTATGAACCTTGAATTGATCTTGAATTGATTGGTTAAACGTAATGCTTGTTTTTATAAACTAAGATCTTGACGAAGGTTTAATTTGTAGAAACAATAGATTAGTCACCAAACTAATTATCATAACCAACATGTTATCCAAAGTTATCACAATCATATTAGTCAATTGTAGTACACTAGTCTAAGCAAGTGTAGTTTTTAATCATTTGAATTTTCATATTATCATTATTGCTTGTTTGAGAAATTTGCTTTTAACTTACAATTCGATTCACTACACAAATCCCTGCGAACGATCCCGACTTACCATAAAAATCTTGCTACAACGGACGAGTATACTTGCTCGTATGTGTTGTTCTTAGATTCGGTAATTCACCCTTATAAATTTAAAACTTGCACGAACCCGACTCATCACCAACTTGGGCCGAAGCCCGCCTCATTAAATATAAATAGCCCAAAAACGAGCCACATCCCACTTGCAATTTAAAAGTAAAACGGAAATAAATTATGTATATTCTCACACATATCGAACTCTTCGTACTCAATCTATCCCGTGACTCACGTTCGAATACGTCACATTTATATCGATAACATTATCACGTCACTTCCTATATCAACATATAAAAGATACTTTACCACCTAATACTCTTTAATGTATTCCCAAAACTATAAAACACTTTACAAAAACTAAACGTACTACATAAGCTATTTAAATTATACGTGCTTGAAATGGAAATTTTATAAAAACTAATCTAAGTTTTATAAACTTACAAAAACCACTACTACTTAGACGAATATTCTTCACGTGTAAACAACAAGCACGTACACACGGGTCATGCCCATATTTTTCCAAGAAAAGAAATATAAACTTACGTTCATTTTTTTTATAAACTTAAATGGTAACACTTAATCACGACTTGCAATGAGGAATAAAGTGATACTTAACTTTAAGACATTTTATTACACACTTAGCATTATAAAGTCTTTTAACAATAAGGTTTATAAAATTCATCAACGTCTAGTGTTATTCGTGATTACTTCTCACACCTTGTCTTTTGATTATTTCCAAACCAAAGACTATTCATCCTTGATACCGTATTCGTTGTACACTTCCAAGAGCCAATACACTCAAATGTTTAGAAAACCATTTTCAAACTTAAATGTTGCCACACAAGCAACAATAACACAACACTTTAAAACTTTTGAGTTTAATCAAACTTCGTTGAGTCTTAAATTTAAACTGTGAACTAAAACATGTCTTACTAATCTAGGTCGCGTGTTGGTGCCACACTCTCTCTGATTTACTTCACTTACTGCTTGCTTTGCTAAGGTGAGTTTATAGCTCCACTCTATTTATACTTGTTTTTAAAATTGGGGTGAGAAACATGCAAAACTCTTTTATGGACCAAAACTGTTATTTATGCTATTACGTGGTTTAGCCTAAGCCCTATTATGCCCAACTCATGAACCGTCAATTCCTACTAGGAAGTGCAAATGATATAAATATATCTATTGGGGGTAACGCCCCCGTTCGTATTGACCGGATAGGCAAGCGAACGTATACCATATCGAAACACAAGTGTCTGGGATAAACACTTGTCGGGCCCCTATATGTTTACATGCTCTTTGAGCATGCACACTGTTATAGCTTCGGTTGCATGAACTTAGTGCTAGCTTAATAGACTATTTTTATATGACATTATATGCGTTGTAATGTTCATATACAAACTCATGGTCCAAACTATTGATTTTACTGCTTATTTATAAACCTATGAACTTACCAGCTTTTTGCTGACTTTTAGCATGTTTTTCTTAGGTGTTTAAGCAACTTATTATTGGCAAGGTGTGGCAAGGCGAGGGTCATAAACTATTTACCGAAGTGTTTTCACACATTATTATGACTTGTTTTTTTGGGACCATTAGACTTTTGGGCTTATTTGTTGAATTTAAAACTCTGATGTAAACTTGATTTAATTCAACTAAATGTATTTTAACGGAGTATGTATTCCATTCTTTATTACCTTGTGTTAGGATTTCTAATTCAGTAGCACCCCATGACCCGAATGCTTACGCAATTACCAGATTTGGGGGTGTTACAGATTTTTACAAAAGGTTTTATGGCAAGTGATCAATGAACCAACCTAGGATAATCATGGAGTAATAAGGCGATTAAGGTTAGGTTTATGTCCAAATGACCCACCAGATCCGGAGGGATCTACCCAAGGACAATTCCAATAGATTAGAATTAGAAGTCCTTAGGTATGATTGAAAAAAGGAGAAATGTGATGAAAGGAGAAAGAATGGGTTGAAGAATTAAAAAGAAAAGTTTGTGAAAAGGGTGAAAAGAAATAACCCTCCAATAAACTTATGAACAGAAACCGGGTTAATACATCTGCTATCGGTTATCACAAAGATGATACCGATATTAAAGACAATACGTCATGGACCCAGTGATGCGCTGCATAACCCCTCCTAGCCTCTCAAGTTTCTCTCAACAGATACTTGTTTCATTTCTCACGGAGAACCTTGCATAATCTATCGACCTCTCATTCTGAGATGTGTTGATATTGAAAAGGAGGCACTCTGCTCCATGCCTCCGATGACTAAAATCAAAACGCACTTAATCGAGTCTAGTGCCATAAGATTCATCTAAAGATCTCTTAGGATACACTTCCAACATCATACACTTTGTGTTCGCCAAAAAAGACACAAGTTGTATGTTAGGATTCGATACACTGTTAAGATGGTTAAACCTTTTGTACTTTGTGTATATGATATATTGAGTGAATATGATTAAGTATGCGGAATCTACTTAATCTCACTTAGAAGGTTATTATGGTTATGGAAATGGAACAGTTGTGTTTGTTATATGACAATGAACAATGAAAGCTTATCACCAAACAATTCAATATTATTAAGATAATAATACGAGTGATCTTGAGTTATCACTAGGGTTACAACCTTGAATCTTATGTTTCTATATCTTGTGATATTGTTTTTTGTTCTATGTTCTTGAGAGATATATATTTTGCACTATATTTTTTAACACAGACATATCTCTAGTCTAAGATCTTTCTTTTATAACATAAGAAAGATCTTTACAATAATGTTAAGTCTTGTCAAACAACTTGCTAGCTTATCTTATGTGTGTCAGAAACTAAGATACAACATGTATCTATGTTTACAACTTGTTCTATGAGTATAAGATAAAGACTGAGCACATGGGGTAAGATATTATCTACCGCGTATTATTGACTTTTAGTCAACCAGACTTAATATCTTCATCAAGCAGACTTAACTCTGATAGTCACCAGAATTAACACTTGACTTAACCACCAGACTTAACTTCAACAACCAGACTTAACCACCAGATAACCAGCAGACTTAACTTTGGAACTCATCAGACTTAACTCTACTGCTACCAGATTTAATCACTTGAGAGATTTTCCCGATACTTAAACTTCAGAATATTTAATTCCCAACAATCCTCCCCTAAACATGTGAATCCATTTCAACATGTTTCTGAATTAATTTATGGATTGTGAAGATCTTTCAAACACTTCATATTTAGACCCTTGGACTGAACTTTCTTCTATTCTGAAAGATTAATATCTATCTCAGTAACTCATCTGCTTTCTGATCTTTGACTTCAACAATATCAATACACATATCTTTAGGCTTCAAACATTGACCTAAAAGATGGTGCAATTTCCTTGGATGGAGGAATTATAAGAGGCAATGGTGCTGTGTATCTTGGATGATTGTTTCAACAAGTGAAATCATCTATTAGCATGCCTTTGCAAGTGATGAACAAATGTAGTGAACTAAAATTGAAACTGAAAGCTTTCTTCGTTTGACCTAGATAGAACTTTCTCCTTTGGAATGCTTCATCCCTTCTGAATATATATAATACTCCAGAATCAGCTCTATTCTTGTCATTTTCAACTTCCTCATCATCTTGTATGCTCTTGTCTTTTCCTCCCTTTCATTGGTTAAAATTCCTTGGGCTTTATTTCCTCCCCTGAGATGTAAATAACATTTCCTCCCCTGTTTGGAAGATCTCTCACAATGTACCTCTCCCCATCATCTGAGCTATCAATTAGAACTTGTTATCAGACAATGTTGTACATGTAGCCTTCAATTCCTTAAGAGTTTAATTTGTTGCCCTCATCACTTCTAGGTGTTTTAACTCCTATGAGAGGTGATTCATGGGGTAATAACTCATAATCCATCAGTTGATGGTTTTCTGAGTCATTTTTTATTCCAAAAATCCTTTTAAGAAAAGTTTTGACTTGTAGCAGTATGCATATGATTTTATTATGAAAAATCATACTGCTTTCAACCATTTTGAAGGGATTAAGTGTATAACAGACACTTAATCAAGATTTTGGTTTAATGCAACCTCTGGTTGTGTGAGAACCAATGTTTTCAGTTATAAATAACTGCCTGTGTAAAGATAAACCTATTTAAAAGGCTTTCTTGACAGGGTTTCCAGCTCATAGCAATTCTTGCCTCTAACACAAGTGTTAGATTCACTTTTACTAGCTGTTCTTTCTATCAGATGTCCTTAGACTTGCTCATTATACTTAAAAGTATAAAATGATAGAAAGTGAGTTGAATCAGTTACTTTCTGATCAACTAAGTCATCAATTCAATGTGAAATATGATAAACAGGTTTCAAGAAAGTAGTTTTAAAGAATTAATGAACTTAGGTATAAACCTTTGTTAAGAATTCCCAACCTCAGTCCATCATAAACCTGTTATGTAAGCAACTGATATAACATTCTGCTGCTTCCATTTCACTTGAAAATTTTCTTTTGTGCTCAAAAGTTCATACCTGAAATTGTTAGTCTAAAACCAAAAGAACAATGTACAAAGTACTTGTCTTATATTAGAATCAACATATGACTAACTGTATGAAATAACACAATTTTAAAGTAATAGCTAGTACAAATTTACAAAGACAACAGCACAAACAAAAATTTAACTACCAGACTTAATTGAGTAACCACCAGAATTAACTGAGTAATCACCAGAATTAACCACACTGGTATATAAAAACACATAGATTGAAAAATTTAAGTATTAAGCATTCCAATACTTGCTACCAAGTACTGAAACCTTCCAACATCAAAAGCTTTTGTTAGCAGATCTGCAAAATTATGTTCTGAAGCAATTTTCATTATTTGAATTAACTTTATCTCATTGCAATCTCTAATAAAATGATGTCTAATTTCAATGTGTTTTGTTTTAGAATGTTGTACCGGATTTTTAATAATGCAAATTGTACTACTATTATCAATATGAATGACAGTGTTCATGAAATTGTACCCATAGTCAAGAAGTTTGTTTTGAAGCCATAGGACTTGAGCACAGCAACTTGCAGCAGCTACATATTCAGCTTCAGTTGTTGAAGTAGCCACAGTTGTTTGCTTCTTACACTGCCATGAGATAAGTCTACACCCAAGGAATTGACATCCTCCAGTTGTTGAATTTTTGTCCAAGCTAGCACCTGCATAATCACTATCCGAAAATGCTACCAAATCAAAAGGTGATTCCCTTGAATACCATAGACCCAACCTAGGTTGACCCTTGAGATATCTAAAAATCCTCTTGTCTGCTGTTAAATGAGAAACCTTTGGAGTTACTTGAAATCTTGCACAAGCACAAACAGAGAAAATGATGTCAGGTCTTGATGATGTGAGATACATCAAAGATCCTATCATAGATCTGTATGTGTGTACATCCACATTTTCTCCATCTAAATCTTTTGGAAGTTGTTTCTCAGAATCCATTGGTGTGCTTGCCATTTTTGAATCAGCAAAGTTGAACTTTCTAAGTATCTCAGCAACATATTTATCTTGACTAATAAATATGCCTTCATATGACTGTTTAACTTGCAAACCCAAAAAGAATGTAAGTTCCCCCATGGAACTCATCTGAAACTTATCATGCATAAGCTTCTCAAACTCCAAACACATCTCCTTCCTTGTAGATCCAAAGATAATGTCATCCACATATACCTGTACTAACAGAAGATCCTTCTTGTGCTGTTTGATGAAAAGTGTCTGATCAATCTTTCCTCTTTGAAATCCATTTTCTTTTAAATAGGAAGCCAGTGTTTCATACCAAGCTCTAGGTGCCTGATGAAGGCCATAAAGAGCTTTTACAACTCTGTACACTTTGTCTGGATGGTCAGGATCAATGAACCCTGGAGGTTGTGAGACATACACCTCTTCTTCAATTGTGCCATATAGAAATGCACTCTTGACATCTATTTGGTAAACTGTGAAGCCTAAAAATGAAGCATAAGCTAAGAAAAGCCTAATTGCCTCAAGTCTTGCTACTGGAGCAAAAACTTCATCCTAGTCTATCCCTTCTTGTTGTGTGTACCCTTGGGCTACTAATCTAGCCTTATTCTTAATCACTATTCCCCTTTCATCCCTTTTATTCTTGAAAACCCATCTAGTGCCAATTACCTTTGCATCCTTAGGTAAATCAACTAGCACCCATACTTTCTGAATCTTGAACTGAAGAAGCTCCTCTTGCATAGCTTCTACCCAGCTTGAATCATCTAAGGCTTTCAGAATGTTCTTTGGTTCAGCTTGTGAGAGAAAACATACAAACAAGCAAGAGTTTGAAAACTCATGCTTTTTGAAGCTTAAAGGGCATCAAGAAGTCCTTGTTGGTCTGAATACATCAGTTGTTGTCTTGTCTTCACCCCTGATTGTACATCTCCTATCACATTTTCTAGGGAGTGGACCTTGTGAATTCTGGTGTGTGGTGTAAGTGGAACATGATAGTTTGGTGGGAGATTGCTCAAATCCACCTCATTGTTTGTTAATTCTGCTTCCTTTGTTAAGTCTGCTTCTTCAGTTAAGTCTATTTCAGCAGCATTATCAACAACAGAACTATTTTCTTGTTCCTTTGTTCCATCTTCTTTGCTTTCATCTTCAACATCTTCTTTAGCTTTACCAGAAGAAGATTCACCAATTGTTGAAGTTGATTCCACACTTGTACTTGACCATATTGGCATCCAAACATGATCTTGGTTTGTCTTCTTTTCTAACCTTGCCTCATCTGTTGCTTGTGAACTTGAAAAATCATTAGTTTTTGCAACAACAGGCACATAATTCATTGATTTGGTTAGAGTTTCAAGATCAAATAGCCATTTTGGTCCTTGACCTTCTACATTGGATTTATCTTCCAAAACCTCCACATGTAGATTTTCCTCTACAATCCTGGTTCTTGAGTTGTATACTCTAAATTCTTTGCTATTAAAAGAATATCCAACAAAGAAACCTTCATCTACTTTACCATCGAATTTTCCTAAATGGTCTAAGGTATTGAGAATTGTCACATGACATCCAAAAGGTCTAAGAAATCCTATTGCAGGAGTTCTACCTCTAAAAAGTTCATATGATGTCTTATTGTGAGGCTGTACAATTAAAACTCTATTTTGAACATAGCAAGCAGTGTTGACTGCTTCAGCCCAAAAAGTTATAGGTAGCTTAGAATCAGCTAACATAGTTCTAGCAGCTTCAATTAGTGTTCTATTCTTTCTCTCAACAACATCATTCTGTTGTGGAGTTCTAGCAACACTAAATTCTCTCCTAATACCTTTTTGTTTGCAGAAATCATCCATAACTCTATTCTTAAACTCTGTCCCATTATCACATTTAATGACTTTCACTTTCTTGTCTACTTGGTTTTCTATCTGTGTAATGAATGTCTTAAGAATGCTAGAAGTTTCATCCTTAGAACCTAAAAAGAAAACCCATGTAAATCTGGTATAGTCATCAATTATAACAAGACAATATCTCTTATGCATTATACTACTTACTGAAACAGGTCCAAATAAGTCCATATGCAGCATAAACAATGATTGATTGATAGAGTTAAAAATCTTGGGCTTACAAGTGGCTTTGTATTGTTTGCCTTTAAGACAAGCAATGCATGTTTGATCATTTTTAAATCTTTTATGAGGTAAACCTCTTACCAAACCATTCTTAACAAACTAATTTATGGTTTTGAAATTAATATGACCAAGCCTTCTATGCCATTTCATTGATTCATCCAATGTGGCCTTTGCAACAAGACAAGTTAAATCCTTTTTGGGAACAATGTTCTTCATGTCAACACTGTACATATTGCCTTTTCTAGGAATTTTAAGAAGTACTTGACTTTCATCAGGCATCTTAAAATCAGGAGAAAGTACAAGACATTCAGTCTCACAGAAAAGAACTTTGTTCTTTTTGTCACACATTTGTGAGACACTAAAAAGATTATAATTTAGCTCTTGTACATAGTACACATCTTCAAAATCTAAATTTCCAGTTTTAATGGTACCTTTACCGAAAATTTTGCCACCAACACCTCCTCCAAAGGTAACATAGCCACCATCTAATGTTTGAAAATCAGAAAGATAGGACTTGTTGCCTGTCATGTGCCTTGAACATCCACTATCTGAGTATCCTTAATCCTCTTGTTGATCAATTGAATGTTCCTGCACAGAAATGAGAAGTATTAGTTTCTTTTGGGGACCCAAGCCATTACTGACTTGGATCTGCCTCTTGCATCAATGTAATTTAATCTTTTTAGAATAGTTGATGCAACATTGGATTTAGGTGAATTCCAAACCCAACATGCTGAGGCCTTAACAACATTTTCCCTCTTTGCCCAAGCAGCAGACTTAACTACTTGCCTACCAGAATTAACTGCTGACTTAGCAGAATTAACTGCTAGCTTAGCAGAATTAACTGCTGGCTTTGTAGTTGTCCCCTTTTGTTTCCAAACTTGTTTTTGGACTACTGCCTTTGAATGAATGGGCCTCTGAACAGTCTTTGGTGCATGTTTGTAAGATGTTGTTGCACTCTTAGCTGTTAATTTTGGGTAAACAGTCATATATGGTCTAGCAGAATTAACTTTATTGAAGCCAGACTTAAAAGAGACTGTTGTGGGTTTAGTTCTATTAACATTAGAACTAGAGTGAAAATGAGATTTAGGTGTTTGCCTTTTGTAGTTCACTCTATTGTTTTCATACTCAGATACCCAATGGTTGCAGAAAGCTGCAAGATGGTCAAAACTACCACATGTATAACAAGCTTTGTTGGAAAAAGCAAAGTCATCACCTAATTGGTTAGACTTGAGGTTATTCCAATTTCTTTGGTTACCTCTGGGCTTGCTAGTGGATCTGTATTGTTCACAATACCTAACTGGTTGCCTAACATGTTTAATGTTTGATTTAGGCCAATCAGTATCCTTTTTGACCACTTTAGGAACCTTAGTTCCTGCTTTCTTAACTTTTTCAGGTTTAGACATAACCTTTTCATCTTCATCACTATCAGTTGTACAATCCTCAACAACTATAACATCTCCTTTCTTAACAAAGGACACCTTGTCCTTAGGAAGTGAAGTTTTATTTAAACTCTTACTTACTTTTTCTATCTTAGGACCCTCAGTAGACTTAGAACCATATTCCATTATTGGTTCTTGAAACTCAGCAAAACCTGTGTGTGCTAGGTCAATACCTGGAGGTGAAGGAACACCTCTGTATGGTGGAGGAATAGATTTGTATCCTAAACCAGACTTAGCTTTATTCATTACTTGAGCTTCCCAAATCTTATTAATTCCCTCTGAGGCATAAGCTAAAGCATCTACTGTTATCTTAACATTTTCACTGTTATTTAGGGCTTTAGCTAAAGCTGCTCTTTCTGAACAAATTATTTCAGCTTGAAAATCTATTTTTCTTTGAAGAGCATTCATGTCATCAGCAAACTTAGACTCATTTTCTTGATAATGTACAAGTTGTTTTTCAAAAACAGATATACCTCTTTTATGGTTACCTAAGTTGGCTAATGCATCATATAATTGTTCTAGTTGATCATCAAATCTCTTTTTAAGATCTTCATAAGCTTTAAGAGCAGAGCATGATTCAGTACATTTAATTATGGAATTTACCTCTGAATCAGAAAAGGCCATTAGAGCAGTCTCAGTGGCCACCAGTGCAGCATTTGTTGGTGCTTCCACTTCATCAGCCATGAAGCTCCAATCATAGTTGATACCATCTATGGCTAGCATAGCCCTTGGTTCTTCAACTGTGATTTCCTTCTTCTTCTCTTGCCTATACCATGTGCTTCTATTGTCCTGCTTCCTTGGGTTTCTACATTCTTTAGCAAAGTGTCCTAACCTGTGACAGTTGAAACACTCTACTTTCTTCTTATCAAACCCAGCAGTTTCATTACCATCAATGGTAATCTGCTTACCAGTTCTCTGCCAGAACTTCTTAGCCCTCATGCTAAGTAAAGCAACCTGCCATTTGATGTCCATCTCTTCCAAATCATTATCATCCAACTGATCAAGATCTTCATGAGTTAGAGGAGAACCACTAGTTTGACTAGACATGAATACATAGAATGCCGGATCTCCAAGTCCTGCAACATTCTTTTGTGAACTAGTAGAAGGACCACCATAGATAGCAGTAGAAACACCTTCATCTTCATCTACCTCTTCTGATTTACTAATACTAGGAGATGACAAGAGTGCCACATTCCCAGAACTAGTACTATAGATTCCAGACTTCTTTAGACTTTGTTCAACAATTTTGAAGTTATTGAACAAATCATTGAGTTTCATGACATCAATGTCTGGTTTGTTCATCCAGACAACCACATGAGTATGGAAGTCATCAGGTAGGCTTCTTAAAAACTTCATGTTGAGATCTTCCTTGGCTATCTCAACACCCAACACAGCTAACTGACTAACAAGCTTATGTAATCTTGAGAACAGCTTATCAAGTGATTCATTGCTATTTGAACTAAAGTTTTCAAATTGTTGTTTTAGCAATGTCTTCTGTGTTTTCTTGGTAGTTTCATTACCACCAAACCATGCACAAATCTCTTCAAAAAGAGTTTTTGCATCTGGATACTTGCTAAAAGATAGCATTTGTTCACCAGGAATGGTCATAAGCAATAAGTTTCTTGCCTTTTGATCATTCCTCTTCTGTACTTTTTCATCATTGTTAGATGGTCCAGTATTCCTTCTCCTTTCAGTTTTGCCTTCAAGAATAATATCTGTATAACCTAGTGTAAATGAATCACCATACAGAATGATATCCCAAAGAGCATAATCTTGAACTATGAAATATTGCTCAATTCTCAACCTCCATAACTCAAACTGTAAAAGCCCAAAATTACCACAATTTGAAATGACCAAAATACCCTCTAAATTTGAAATTTTAAGAACTTATGAAATGCGCTATAAATTAAAACTTGAGTTATATAACATGTTATGACTCCAAACTATACGATATGAACATGTATATGAAATTATACAAGAACCATATGAATAAAAGTATGGCACGTTTAATATGTCACACATAGGCCAAATTAATTTTAAGACATGTACAAATAATTAAGAAGATAAGTATGAATATTTGTCAATTTGAAAGGTTGCAAATTACCTTTAATTATCATGCATAATGTTATACACCGAGAACAATACTTCTTTGTTAAGATATATCAAATTATGGAAACTATTTACACTATCAAGTAATTAAATGAAATATTGACTAACCGTATATCATTCCTTGTGATTTATACCATTCTTTATTGCTTCCATATATGCAAAACGTGTTTTCCTCCCTATATCTAGGCGTCAACTTTACCCATCCAAAAGAAAACAAAACACACCAATCCTATTTATTTCTCTCAAGACCAGACGCCATTCTTTTTCCTCAAAGACCTAGACGTTGTAATTCTTATCTCAAAGCTTTGTTGCTGCTGTGGTGCGTGGTTCGTGGTGATCAAAGGTTCATAGTGGTGCACTATTGTTGCCGCTGAATTTCTTGGTTTGGGTTATTATTACGTTTTCTCTCGCATTCCATTGCAGCCACGTTAAGGTACTCAAAATCTACCATACGACCTAAAGTTTAATCTAATCTAATTCCGTCATCCCGCTATTATATACTTTTGATTTGGCTGCTACCTTGATAAGATTTAAACGTACGTATTAACCTGGAAAAAAAGAACGTTTATATGAAACTAGTTAAAACCATTCGACCTATGTTTCTTGCGATGTGCCTCGACCTTCATGTGAGTTTAATGTGTTTGTTAAACATTTATAAGGGTTTGTGTGAGTCGTTATTTAGGTCTAAAACAAATTTTTGGATATATGTGTAATCGGTTTTAAAATGTATAAGTTGGTGGTGTTCTGTGGTCTCGCTAAAACAGTTTGAGGGTGGTTAGCTTCTGTCTCGCTCGGGTTTTAATTCAAAAAGGGTTGTGGTTAAAGTGTTCCGCTAAGGTTTGATGTGTGTGTGTCTCGGTGTGGGATCATCTCGAGAAGAGTTTGTTTTTGGGTTTGTGCAATCGCATGGCTTATAATTCTCGCATGCATTGTTGGGATCGATCACGCCTTATGGCTGTTGTGCGTATCCTATTGTACATGGTAACATGTAAACAAATCGTTGTGTGTTAAAATATAATAATACGAATTGGGCTTTGGCCTCGCGAAATCATTTTCTGCTTACAAATGAATATATAAGTATACGAAAGATATGAAAAATGCAACATGAGATCATATCTTAATCTGTCGAGATGCGTTTGAGAATACTTTCGAATATGGTCTTTGGAGCGTGATTTTGTTTAGAATACAACTCAGTAACGTTTTTTTTAAAGTTAAAGAAAGATGCAAATGGGAGTATATATTTCATTTCTTGGACAAGAATACGTAGAGTAAATGTGTTAATCTGTGGGTCCTAGTTTCATGCAAAATTCGTGTGAGTACGGGTAAAATGGTTGTTTCCCATTCGGTGCGTAGAAAGGTTATGTTCGGGAAAAAGAAAAGAAGAACCAAGAATGATCATCTATTTATATAATTTACATTTTAGACCCTAGACTATGATAAATTGTTATATAAAACCTTAAACTATCACATTGATCACATTAAACCTTTAAGTTTATTAAAATGACATCTATGACCATAATCTATAAAACTTACTTAATTTTGAAACTTATTAATTTGGGAATTTACTAATTTTGGAAAGTTACTAAATATGGGAACTTACTAAATTTAGCCAGTTACTGAAAATAGAAAGAAGCTCTAAATATGTAATCTGATTAACTGTAAGCTAATAAGTATACGTGATCCCTAATTCATGTAGATTCTCTGAGGAGGGAGTGACTCTTGTTCTTGTAAGCGTTTCATTTCCGTTCATTTGTTAAGGTACAGATATTCTGACCTTCGCACAGGTTTCTCATGAACTCTTTCTCTTTTATATCTTGTTTCCCTTGAACCCTGCTATGCTTCCCCTGTTCTGTGAACTCTGCTATGATCCCTTTTCATATTCTGATTTGTTTAGCTTCTGATTTGATGTCATTACTATGATTCCTTTGCTTTGAGCCTTTTCTATTGATTCCATTTGTTATGACCTCTGATATGAATCAATGTTGTGAAAACCTTTTAATTATGACCTGGAAATGTTTGAGAAAAATCATTTGTATAAAATGATACTTATACTTTTATATGAAATCCTACTAACTTTTATGAAAAACTATTCTAAAGATCATCTTTATGAAAAACCATTTTGAAAGATCATTTTTATGAAACCTACTTTGAAAGATTATGCTTATGAAAAACCATTATTAAAGGATTGCTTTCAATGAACTTTTGATAGAAACTTCTGAAATGAACTTTTACTATGAACTTTTGATTATAAACCTTTGATATATTTTTCTGAATCATTTGACATGACCTCTTGTCCTGAACCTTGATCTGATATACATTGATATAAACCTTGATCTAATATACTTGAAATGAAACTTGACTCGAACCATCTGATATAAAACTTGAACTTGGACACTGATACTTGATACTTGACCTTTGACCTACAGTCTGATATCCGAGCCAATCACTAGGCATGAGGGTTTCATGTCCATGTCATTGATGCACCTTTGACATTACTCTAGGGCAGGAGAGTGATGACCTGTTCCGTCCCTTTTATTATGATATATATATGGCCACGATGATTATGATTTCTGCAGGGGCGTATGGATGCATCCTAGATTTGATCTGTTTCTGTTTTCTGTTTATGTTTGTTTGTTATATATAACTGGTGACTGATGGTGTGTGCGATACACGTCTTTCACATATCTGGGAGCTAGCTACTCCATTTGGTTACATTTGAGATGATATGATTTGGTTTGTTTCTGGGCTCGTGGTGGATTACTGTCCTGTTATCCTTACCTTATAACCTTTTTTTTCTTTTATTCTTATCCATTTATCATCCCTTGACTCTTATTATATCTGCATGACTTTTACATCTTTTACTTTTCACTTTTCTCTACTACTGCTTTGTTATCGTTATATCTGTTCACTGAGCTCTCGTAGCTCAGCCGCATTTCTTTTCCTGCGGCAGGTTTTAGTAGGAAGCTGGGGATGAGTGAAGAGTACCTTGGACTTAGAAGGCTATACTTGATAGATTTTCTGGATTAGAGATGACTAGAAGAGTTTATTCTAGACTTATTATTTATTGTAATCCGCATGGTAACCTTGTAGTTTCTGTATTTCATTTGTAACCTTTGAAATTCTTGTATTACTATAGATGTATGCTTTGTATTGATCTGATATGAAACCATTATTGTGATATCTTTACCTTTGTCGGGTTAGGGTGTTACAATTTATGGTATCAGAGAGACAGGCTGCGACTTGTAATACCTTTACCCTTGACCTGTGAAGTTTGGACCATTAGGTTTCCACTGTAGGCGCTCATAAGATAACCTGTAAGAATTTGCTTTAGGAATTCCCTATGGGAACTTAAGTTCTGACCGGTGAGGAATGGGTAGACTATAAAGCATTTGTTTAAGTAGCATTGCTTCCGCATCACTCTGGTACGTGCCTTTCTTTTGGTTAAAGCCTTTTGAGATCACTTTTGATGATTGGAAGCTTATGCCTTGCAGCACCTAAGTTTTGAAACCTAAATAAATCTTGAAGGCATTTGAGAATTGCATAGTAATTGCCTGACACTATTTGATCATTGTCTTCAGATTCCGACTCTGACCACTGATCCTTTTGTTAATCATTTTGATGCCTCTTCGGGCATTATGAGAATCTCCATAACGATGACATACTTGATACATTCTGTTATTTGTCTTTGGCTTTTGATAAACATCTATGAGTCTTCTGACGCTATTTGATTTTGTCTTACCCATATCCGTCCCTATGAGAAGCCTTGTGGTGTTTAACCACGAGTATAAAAATGTTTCCCTCTCACTGTTGAACGATAAGATTTGCTTCGTTGATCCGTCCTTCTTTGGATAGTTAACCTTGATTTTATTCTAATAAGGGATTGGTTGATTGAACATTCAAAATACTGACAACTATCCTCCTATGTCTCACCTTTGGCGTTTGAAACAATTTTGAACTTCCTACCATGATTACCGATTGTTAAACTCCTTGCTATCACTATAACTCTGGAGACTCGTGTGTTACTTTCGCGGTTATGAAGTTTTCCTAGAAACCATTTCGTACACCAATGAATGAACCTTATCTTGAGAACTAATTGGCACCCTGAGTTTTCCGAATAAGATTCCTGGTTGAACCACCAAGTTTTCCACCAGAATGTGAAGTAGGATTTGACATGATACCGAGAGATTGTCTAGCCACCAAGCGAAGATGTCTTTCGGATCATACCAGTTGATTTGAGCAACCAGGAAGAGCAGCAACCGAAGACCAGGAAGTGAGTTTGCTTAAGTATATCTTCTGGGCGTGTTTCACTACCTGATTGTGATCTTCACTTCCGATCTGTTCGACAAACAGTTTGATACCTCTCCGACCATCCCAAGGGTCATTTAACCCCAATGTGTTTGACACATCCTATTAATTCATTTCCAGTGCTGGATATAAATGTATCATCTGATACTACTCTGTCTTGCAAAATCCATTACTACTCCTATGAGAACTCTGGTGATTATTAACCATGGATATAGGAAGTTTATTCCCTCCCTTTGAATAATGAATCTTGCCTGCCAATCAGTTTCCTTCGGAAGGATTTGATGCAAATACTATCTTAGTACGGAATTGTCAACTGAGCATGATAATGCTGATAACTGATATTCCTTACGCCTCACTTTTGACAGTATACGATGTTCGTATTTCTGATGATTCACAACCTACCTGCCACTTATGCTAAATAGCGGAACAAGATTCCAACACCTTGAATGGTTCGCTTATCTATCTCACACTATATTGAAGCATGTACTCGACCTTGATATATGAACTATCCGTCTGGTTTAACGACCATATTCGTTCTGCGGATCTGTTTACTCTTGGTATAATTGACCTTGAGATCTTTTGGTTATGGATTGAATGACTTTTGCTAAGCTACCATGGACTACCATATCCGATATGTGAACTTTAAACAATCTACTTCGTTCTACCTCAACTTTGGTGACTCTCAACCACTTAAATCTGTTAAGATTAATGCTGCTATGGAAACATTTACTTCGATCTCATTTGATTGTCAATTTCTCCTGACACCTATTAGTATCCACCCTTAGAAAGCTTTGGCATTGGGAGTTTTGTAGTACAAATTTTCTAGTGTTTTCTGATGAACCTTTTTGGGATTCCCTCTTGCTCGGGAGATAGAGTTGGCATGGAACTGATCTCAGTTGACGAAACATGATGCCATAGAAGTTGAGAGATTAAAGGAGCTGATGGAAGATGATTTTGTTCACCTCAGTGTTCTCTTTAAATGCTCCTATCGGTTTATGAAGAAGAAAGAGAAAATTATGCGTCAGCGTATCGACTATCGTAAACCTAATCGTATCACTACCCGAAATCATTTTTCATTTCCGCGTGTCAATGATTGATTCGTCCTATCTTTGAAACTCCGTATCAGACGGCCTCATTTAATGTTTGAAGGACTGAAGAAGCAACCACAAAAACTTCTAAGAAGGGAGTTGACTAACTGAGAAGTAACTTCCGTGAAGCATTTCAGTTTTATTCGTAAAGAGGAAGATAGGTGATGTGAAGTAGATATGAAGTTGTCCCTGAAATGATTCATGAAGCTGTTTTAGTACTCGTTGTAAATAATGCCAATTGTATTGGCTGATAGAATCATGTTTTCGCGAGTATTTGGACAATTTTCATAGCATGACAGTGTGTTTGTGCTCAGAGACGAACGAGGAACTTGTAGATCACCTTGTAAAATGACCCTTTGTTCTGGAAGAGTAGATTTGATTGGCGTCCAGAGGTTGTAGCAGACAACACTACCACGTACCCTGTGATGACAGCGGGTTGAGTTGGCGAATTTCGAACTGTGCTGGAAGACCTGTCTAAGACACGCAGTCTTGCTTCTCTATTCATTTTAGTTGTACTAACATGAATTGAGAGCAGAAGCAGACTCGCGAATGGAAGGATGCACGGTGATCATGTCTGAGATTCACGTTACCACACCACAGCGTCCAGAAGAAGTGCCGAAGGCTTGAGGGACCAGACTCAAGTTTATATTTCCTTTCCACTCTGTGATCATATGGACAGACGTAGACAGACTACTTAGAATTGGGATCATGTATTGAATGGATGATAATTCTGAAGCGAACGTTTGTGTTTGGAAGAGTTGATTCTGTGAAGGATGAAGCTATGGATGACGTAATTCACTTCCTCTCAACCCACTTAAGTTTCCGTTACCTGATAATAAAATCCTTTGAATGATTAGATTCTATATTAGTAATTACGTTCTGTGTTCATTCTGCGAATGTTGGATGATGGTTTTTGTTATGCGAATTTTGACGAATTATGGATGATCTGATGCTATTAGCGACGTATCCAATTCTGATAAACATTCTAGATCTTTTCCGATACTCTTTCGAGTAGTTCGTTCTCCTCTTAGTTATGGTGTTTGATTTTAATGACCTCTGAGACTGTAGAAGGCTAGACGGATTAAGATAAGTTGTTTTGTTCACGACTTGAGATAAAGTATGACCATCATGAGGGCATATTTATATGATGCCAGTATTATGACGTCTGGCCAACGTGATAATACTTACATCATATAACGTGCACTTGTTGTGGGCATAGGATATTTCAAGAAGTGCCTTAGAACTTTAGAAACTCCGATAACTGTTTGGGATTATCTGCGTTAGTGAGACTTTAAGTTCATTCTACCTATGCGCGTAATCTGCTTTCACCGTTATGCGAATTGATATGTTTGGATTCTCGTCACGCATTTTGCTGACCTCTGCACTCCCAATAAGAATCTTAGGTTCTGTTGTGGAACTTTCTGCCAATTGCTGTTATCGATAATCTATTTTCTGTACGTTCTAATCTGATTTGTCTAATCAAAATCTGTGGACGGTATATCCGTCAAAATCCTATGTAATTCCTACGACTCTTCCGAGAGAATCCGATTATCATCTATCATGTTTGGTATATTATTCTTTTGATCTGGGTTCAGTATGATTTATCTTTTCTGAGGAAACCGAAGCTTTGATCAATAAGAGAAAGTCATGAGAAACAAGTCCTTCATGTTTCTGATCACAGTCAGTTGTGCTTTCCGTTTCGCTTCATTTCAATTTTCGAGGACGAAAATTTTCTTTTAGAGGGGAAGAATTGTAAAAGCCCAAAATTACCACAATTTGAAATGACCAAAATACCCTCTAAATTTGAAATTTTAAGAACTTATGAAATATGCTATAAATTAAAACTTGAGTTATATAACATGTTATGACTCCAAACTATACGATATGAACATGTATATGAAATTATACAAGAACCATATGAATAAAAGTATGGCACGTTTAATATGTCACACATAGGCCAAATTAATTTTAAGACATGTACAAATAATTAAGAAGATAAGTATTGATGAACTCAAATAAGTACATTTTATTACTATCATTTATCCTATTTATTTGACTTGTTTTATTATATTATCTGTGAGAATTGATACTTAATCGTTTACTTTTGTAATTCTCAGTTAAAAACAAGCATTTGGTGAAACTTGGCGATTTTGGACTAATTATGGAGCAAAACAAGCAAGAAGTTAAGAGTCTACTGAAATGTACAAGATCAGCTCCAGATACGCCGCATCTCGCTTATTACATACGGCGCATCACTATCAAGATTTCACAAGATACGATCCAAGATACAAGAGGACATGCGCCGCATCTGAGAATGGAGTTACGCCGCATCTTCTGGCGGTGCACGAATATTCCTGAATATATTAATGTTGGACCCTACGCGAAGTTAAGTCAATGCGCCGCATCTACTTACTAGATGCGCCGCATCTTACCCTCAGACAGAAACTATAAATACCCCAAGACCAGACGAATTTCAGAGACATAATATATACGAAGTACGAAGACCACAGAAACCTAAGGCCGAATTCAGACGATTAGGCAGCACAAGACACACCCGAACGAAGATACAAGAGCTGTAAGAAGGTCCTGCATGTATTTAATTCATTAAGTAGTTTTGTTTTATTGTGTTAGTAAACTTTAATTCATCAGGATTGGTGGCTTGTGTAATGTGAGGAGAAAGATTGCACTCCCTTAAAACTGCTTTCCCATCAATTAAAGTTTATATGTTGATGTCTTTGGTTACTACTTATTAGTGCATTGATAACCTCTGTGTTTATTAGTGGCCTGCGCATTTGACTACAGAAGAGAATGTGGCTCCCACAGTTGTTACTAAATTGATCACTTAGGAATAACTTTTAGACATAAGTAATCATTAAGGGATTTCTCGCCGATAAGATTAGGACCAACGAGAAAGGGTTAACTACATACACTTCATATAAATCTATCAATAAAACAACTGACAATCTACTTAATCATCAGGACAGGTCTTCTTATTGTCTCGAGTATTTATCTGTGTACGTGCGTGCCTATCGCTGATTCGTGCTCATTAGTTTAGTTTATTATTTAATTGCAACCAAAACGTGCCAGTCTCTCAGGCTGAACCCCCTTGCATTAGATTAGGTTGTATAGTTAACTTAGAATATTAAAATACTGATTAGAATGACTAGATAATACGTTCCACTCTTAGTGATCGACACTCTACTTACCATTATATTCATACTGACCGGGTACACTGCTCGTTAAGTGTGTGTGTTATTGATAAGTCGGCTAAATATAAATTTAAAACTTGAGTAGGCATTAATACTGCTAAGCCGCAACGACACATAACGCTCCATCAAGTTTTTGGCGCCGCTGCCGGGGAGTGAATTGTTATTATCTGTTAATTTGATTAGTATTTTAATTAGGTTTTTCTTTTTAATTTTTAATCTAACCGCTAACTCTGTTGTATGTTAGGGTAAATTGCATTCATTGTATTATTTTGCATATTTTCTGTTTTTGTGTGTTTTTATTTGTGTTTATTTTTGGTTTGTTTTTATTTTTCGTATTTTCTGCATACTGCTATCGTTGTACTGAGCTTATTTAAACGATACGGCGCATCTGATTTCTTAGATACGGCGTATTGCGTTTAATTTTTATAAAATACAACGCGTTTAATTAATTCGATACGACGCATCTTTCCCCAAGATACGGCGTATCTGTTTTTAATAAGAAATTTTTTTTTCAAGCGATAACGCGATACGACGCATCTGCCTTAGCAGATACGGCGTATCTATTATTTTAATTAAAAACAGTTTTCGAATTATTAAACAGATACGACGCATCGATCTCTGTCGATACGGCGTATCTTCTGAATCAAAAATCTTGTATTTTGAAACGTAACGAAAATACGGCGCATTAACTTTTGTTAATACGTCGCATTTAATTTTAAATAAATATCGATTTTTGATAATAAAATTGATACGGCGCATTCTACTTTATAAGCGGCGTATCTATTTTCTGAATAAAGTCTAATTAAATTTTAACGTGATAAGATACGGCGTATCCAACTTTTTGGATACGGCACATCATCTGCAGATATCAGTTATTTTTATTCTTATATCCGTTTCTATATTCATTAATTTCTCTTCTAGCGAACAAATCCTACTGAAGATTTTACCTATGATGACAGGTTTTGCTATGGAAGACATGTCAGTGAACGGATATCTTGCTAAGGAACTCTTGCTTTCGGATTCATTCGATGTGAAAGTTTTTGATGATGTCAACTTCAATGTGCTCATGATTGACGCCGATTTATTTTCTTGGGAAACCCCTCTTGAAGCTACTTATAAGGAATTTAAACGCTTATGCAATATTGAAGATGGGATATTCTCTTATGATTTACTAATGAGCTACACTGAAGATGAATTGCTACTCTTATGGCCCATCATTGAATCTAAGGGATTATATTGGACTATTATCGAAGAGAATGATGGGAAATTCCAAATTGAATTCATGAACTCAAGCAATGAAAGCTGTGGTGGAGGCAATACCCAACCTATACAAACCTCTTACATGCCTTATTCCGAACAGTACTGGGGACTAAATGAGAACTATCTGGACGATGAAAGAATTTATGCTGTGGCGGAGTTACTATTTCATGGCAGGTTGGTAAGGTTGATGGACATCTCCCTCGAAGAATGGCTTGAACTTAAATATGGTAGTCCGAAATTTGCCCTTGCGAATGAAGTCAAGCGGATTATGACTTCATGGTTGACACGGAGTTTTAGGGAGCAATTTAACGAGTTCATGGAGATAAAGAGGAAAATGATTGGAAAAGCTTGATTTGACGTTGACCACGATCCTAATAATGTTGATTTTTCAGATTGGTTGGCTAGTAAGTTCAATAACCATAAGAGCATGCATCGAGCTACTAAAGATGCGTTATGGGTATATTGGATGAGAGGTGAAGACGAAGAAGTAGAGAGCGACTATGGGTCGTCACTTCATGATTCAACAATCAATGAGGGCATTGAAGAATTATTCAGAATAGACATTGACGTGTTCGATTATGAGACACCCTTGTGCAAACAATTCAAAGAATTTAATTACCTTCTTCAAGTCGACGATGATGTGCTAACTGGAGATCTACCAGGATTCAAGACTTACGATGATTTCAAAAACACCTGGTACTACGAATGGAATGACCAAACACCATGGGTTTGGGATAAACCATGGGAATTTGAGCACATTAATCACACCTGTACACCTTTCGTTTTCAAGGATGGGAGTAGTGTTTGGCCGACCTGTGATTATAAGAGTGACGGAACCTGTAATGGGGGAAGTATAATTGGGATGAAACGGGTTGGAAACGATGTAACCTTTGAAGACTATGAGTGGTATGATAATGTCGAAGACTGCCCACAAAAAGCGGAGGCTTTGCAAGAAAAGGGTAGAATTGAATACTTGAAAGAGCTAAAGGGAACATCGAATACTACTTTCTGGGAATGGGTGCATGAACAATTCGATGATTACACGAAGCTTAGTCGACGGTTACATTGGGAATTGGAAAGAGAGTGGGAGGCAATTCAAGATGATGATAACAATAAGTCATTAATTGATGAACTTGATGACTATTTGATTAAGGATCCTTATTTTAAGTTTGTTGATAAAGACGAAGAAGAATTCATCAAAAGAAAATGTCAACTACTTGGGATCCCTTATAATGAGCCACCCATGATTATTTCTGAAAAATTTAAAATCATCAAATACACTTTGGGACCAGATGAGGAATATGTTGCGACGAAGACCAAGAGTTATACTAGGTTAAGTCGAACGGAAGAAAACATTGCAAAGCTATACGGGAACATCTTTCGGATGAAGGAAGAAGGATGGACCGTGACAAGGACTAAATAAGGAGCTGAACGTGAGTCTAACTTGAAGACTCTGGAATAAAGACAAGTGCTGACCGGGAGACAACCCGGAAAATTTTTATTATTCTGTTCTGTGTCGAGTCAGTCAGGCCCGCAGCGGATACGGCGCATCTCAATCCCAAGATGCGACGCATCTTCTGTACTGGTCATATCTTACTTTATTTTTCTGCATTTTTTATTTTCGACTTTAAAACTTTTTATCAGTTTATTTTAATGCGGCGCATCCCTGGTTAAGGATGCGACGCATCTTCTATTCTGATCCGTATCTATTCCAGGCTCGATACGGCGTATCTTCTTCCATAAGATACGGCGCATCGACTGACCTGATGACTTTCATTTTAATTTTTACATTTTATTTTTACTAACTACTAATGTATTATGCAAGTTTGATCCTTCTTAACTTAGGTGTGTTTAAAGTCTTGGTGGTATTATAGATTCCTGCATTTCCTATGGATACATCTATTATGAAGCCTAAACGTTCTCATCCACAAGAAAGATGATTTTTGCTCTTATACAAATGGAGGATCATACCGAGCAAATCTCAGGGGAGTTTTTCTGTTCTAATTCTTTTATTTTCCAGTTTTTAACCTTTGATACAAACAACGAGGACGTTGTTTAACTTAAGTGGGGGGATTGGAGAATTAGAACACTTAACACTTACTTGTCCTAAACTTTTCAAAATATGCTTAAAATGTGCTTAATATATCAAAATTAAAAAAATTTAGCATGTTTTTGTTTAAAGTCTAAGTTGCATAGCTGCACACATGACGTTATTTTCAAAAATTGTGATTTTTTCAAAATTCACAAATCTATGAGTGTGCCGGTGACTTGTAAACTTTAGAACTTGGCTTGTATACTATTCGAGACCACCATAATAAGTATTATTTATATAATTGGAATGACTTGTCTAAATTGGTAAATTTCTAGGATTACACCCAAATAGCCCTTATATGTTATGTGTTATTAGCTAACTACACTGGTTAGTTAACCCCCGTATAAACCCTTTTGTTACTCTCACTTTTAGAGTAAGATACCCCTAGAAAAACACTCAGAGCCATTCCTTTCGTTTCTTACACCTTTGTTATAATGTTTCGTTACACCCTTACACCTTAGCCTACCCTGTAGATTAAAATCCGTGGTTGGTTAATTGCTTTAGGCAAAGTGTGTTTCCTTACATTACCTGTGTTCGCATGCGTAATTCATTATCTTTGGTTAGGTCGGGAAATTGCACAATGCAATTGGAGTGAAAGTAAATATTGTATATCTTTGAGTTTATTTTTCGTGTGTTTACTACTTTCACTATTACCGTTATTTCTGAAGTCATGAAAAGTATGGAAAAATTATCCAGAATTATCATTATAGTGATATGGTGAAATTTTACACATCTTTGTTTATGTTTCTAAAAAAAAAAAAAAAAAAAAAAAAAAAAAAAAAAAAAAATCGAAAAATATAGAAAAGAAAAAGAAAAAGGAAAAGTTGGATGTTTGATTTGACCAACTTATGTAAAGTTTTGTATTAAATGGTCGATATCACCACTAGTTGTTGTATATTATATCTATGGATTGAATAGGAGTTGGCAGTTATGGGAACACCAACTAAGGTTTATTCTTTGATTGAGATCTTGTTGAGTATAATTCGTGTCTACCTAAAGCGTGTGTTTCAAGTGTTAAAGCGTGAGTTATTCAATGATATGAGTCTTATTCATGGGATGGTTAGGATAGTGATTAACCACACTTAGGATTTTAATTTATTTGTTTTGTTTATTTTTCATTTTACACCAATTTATATCCCAAATATTATCCATACCCTATATTATTCTTTATCCAAACCTTTGATTTATTGAGATTAGGGATTTGAGCAATCTTAAGTATCGTAGTCGTGGATTCGGCTATGTATTTATGATTTTGTCGCCCTTTTTGATATAATATTATTGGTGAAGATTACTTGGTCCTATCTTTAGCCTATTCGAGTTAAGGATTTGAGCAATTGCAAGTATCGTGTTCGTGGATTCGATCATGTATTTGTGATTTTGTCGCCTTTTCTGGAATTTGAGATCGATAGAGATTAAGGAGAATGATTAACCCTTAAGCCTACAAACCCTTTTTACCGCTTTAGACATGTTATTCCTTGGCTTTAGTGGGGGAGATGTGTATACTTGCGAAGCTTATGATAGAATATTCGTCACGACTGGACAGTTAAACGATTAGATTTGCTTTTATCAAATTATTTTATTTTACTTCTAATTCGTTAAGTGTTTGGTTGTGTGATTATGACAAAAATGAATATATGCTTAAATATAAAAATAAATCCTAATATCTTTTAGGATACATTTTCATAAGATTAATTCTAAGGTTTACTTGGGGACAAGTAAAGTTCAAGTGGGGGGATATTTGATGAACTCAAATAAGTACATTTTATTACTATCATTTATCCTATTTATTTGACTTGTTTTATTATATTATCTGTGAGAATTGATACTTAATCGTTTACTTTTGTAATTTACAGTTAAAAACAAGCATTTGGTAAAACTTGGCGATTTTGGACTAATTATGGAGCAAAACAAGCAAGAAGTTAAGAGTCTACTGAAATGTACAAGATCAGCTCCAGATACGCCGCATCTTGCTTATTACATACGGCGCATCACTATCAAGATTTCACAAGATACGATCCAAGATACAAGAGGACATGCGCCGCATTTGAGAATGGAGTTACGCCGCATCTTCTGGCGGTGTACGAATATTCCTGAATATATTAATCTTGGACCCCACGCGAAGTTAAGTCAATGCGCCGCATCTACTTACTAGATGCGCCGCATCTTACCCTCAGACAGAAACTATAAATACCCCAAGACCAGACGAATTTCAGAGACATAATATATACGAAGTACGAAGACCACAGAAACCTAAGGCCGAATTCAGACGATTAGGCAGCACAAGACACACCCGAACGAAGATACAAGAGCTGTAAGAAGGTCCTGCATGTATTTAATTCATTAAGTAGTTTTGTTTTATTGTGTTAGTAAACTTTAATTCATCAGGATTGGTGGCTTGTGTAATGTGAGGAGAAAGATTGCACTCCCTTAAAACTGCTTTCCCATCAATTAAAGTTTATATGTTGATGTCTTTGGTTACTACTTATTAGTGCATTGATAACCTCTGTGTTTATTAGTGGCCTGCGCATTTGACTACGGAAGAGAATGTGTCTCCCACGGTTGTTACTAAATTGATCACTTAGGAATAACTTTTAGACATAAGTAATCATTAATGGATTTCTCGCCGATAAGATTAGGACCAACGAGAAAGGGTTAACTACATACACTTCATATAAATCTATCAATAAAACAAGTGACAATCTACTTAATCATCAGGACAGGTCTTCTTATTGTCTCGAGTATTTATCTGTGTACGTGAGTGCCTATCGCTGATTCGTGCTCATTAGTTTAGTTTATTATTTAATTGCAACCAAAACGTGCCAGTCTCTCAGGCTGAACCCCCTTGCATTAGATTAGGTTGTATAGTTAACTTAGAATATTAAAATACTGATTAGAATGACTAGATAATACGTTCCACTCTTAGTGATCGACACTCTACTTACCATTATATTCATACTGACCGGGTACACTGCTCGTTAAGTGTGTGTGTTATTGATAAGTCGGCTAAATATAAATTTAAAACTTGAGTAGGCATTAATACTGCTAAACCGCAACGACACATCACGCGCATCAAGTATGAATATTTGTCAATTTGAAAGGTTGCAAATCACCCTTAATTATCACGCATAATGTTATACACCGAGAACAATACTTCTTTGTTAAGATATATCAAATTATGGAAACTATTTACACTATCAAGTAATTAAATGAAATATTGACTAACCGTATATCATTCCTTGTGATTTATACCATTCTTTATTGCTTCCATATATGCAAAACGTGTTTTCCTCCCTATATCTAGGCGTCAACTTTACCCATCCAAAAGAAAACAAAACACACCAATCCTATTTATTTCTCGCAAGACTAGACGCCATTCTTTTTCCTCAAAGACCTAGACGTTGTAATTCTTATCTCAAAGCTTTGTTGCTGCTGTGGTGCGTGGTTCGTGGTGATCAAAGGTTCATAGTGGTGCACTATTGTTGCCGCTGAATTTCTTGGTTTGGGTTATTATTACGTTTTCTCTCGCATTCCATTGCAGCCACGTTAAGGTACTCAAAATCTACCATACGACCTAAAGCTTAATCTAATCTAATTCCGTCATCCCTCTATTATATACTTTTGATTTGGCTGCTACCTTGATAAGATTTAAACGTACGTATTAACCTGGAAAAAAAGAACGTTTATATGAAACTAGTTAAAACCATTCGACCTATGTTTCTTGCGATGTGCCTCGACCTTCATGTGAGTTTAATGTGTTTGTTAAACATTTATAAGGGTTTGTGTAAGTCGTTATTTAGGTCTAAAACAAAGTTTTGGATATATGTGTAATCGGTTTTAAAATGTATAAGTTGGTGGTGTTCTGTGGTCTCGCTAAAACAGTTTGAGGGTGGTTAGCTTCTGTCTCGCTCAGGTTTTAATTCAAAAAGGGTTGTGGTTAAAGTGTTCCGCTAAGGTTTGATGTGTGTGTGTCTCGGTGTGGGATCATCTCGAGAAGAGTTTGTTTTTGGGTTTGTGCAATCGCATGGCTTATAATTCTCGCATGCATTGTTGGGATCGATCACGCCTTATGGCTGTTGTGCGTATCCTGTTGTACATGGTAACATGTAAACAAATCGTTATGTGTTAAAATATAATAATACGAATGGGGCTTTGCCTCGTGAAATCATTTTCTGCTTACAAATGAATATATAAGTATACGAAAGATATGAAAAATGCAACATGAGATCATATCTTAATCTGTCGAGATGCGTTTGAGAATACTTTCGAATATGGTCTTTGGAGCGTGATTTTGTTTAGAATACAACTCAGTAACTTTTTTTTTTAAAGTTAAAGAAAGATGCAAATGGGAGTATATATTTCATTTCTTGGACAAGAATACGTAGAGTAAATGTGTTAATCTGTGGGTCCTAGTTTCATGCAAAATTCGTGTGAGTACGGGTAAAATGGTTGTTTCCCATTCGGTGCGTAGAAAGGTTATGTTCGGGAAAAAGAAAAGAAGAACCAAGAATGATCATCTATTTATATAATTTACATTTTAGACCCTAGACTATGATAAATTGTTATATAAAACCTTAAACTATCACATTGATCACATTAAACCTTTAAGTTTATTAAATTGACATCTGTGACCATAATCTATAAAACTTACTTAATTTTGAAACTTATTAATTTGAGAATTTACTAATTTTGGAAAGTTACTAAATATGGGAACTTACTAAATTTAGCCAGTTACTGAAAATAGAAAGAAGCTCTAAATATGTAATCTGATTAACTGTAAGCTAATAAGTATACGTGATCCCTAATTCATGTAGATTCTCAGAGGAGGGAGTGACTCTTGTTCTTGTGAGCGTTTCATTTCCGTTCATTTGGTAAGGTACAGATATTCTGACCTTCGCACAGGTTTCTCATGAACTCTTTCTCTTTTATATATTGTTTCCCTTGAACCCTGCAATGCTTCCCCTGTTCTGTGAACTCTGCTATGATCCCTTTTCATATTCTGATTTGTTTAGCTTCTGATTTGATGTCATTACTATGATTCCCTTTGCTTTGAGCCTTTTCTATTGATTCCATTTGTTATGACCTCTGATATGAATCAATGTTGTGAAAACCTTTTAATTATGACCTGGAAATGTTTGAGAAAAATCATTTGTATAAAATGATACTTATACTTTTATATGAAATCCTACTAACTTTTATGAAAAACTATTCTAAAGATCATCTTTATGAAAAACCATTTTGAAAGATCATTTTTATGAAACCTACTTTGAAAGATTATGCTTATGAGAAACCATTATTAAAGGATTGCTTTCAATAAACTTTTGATAGAAACTTCTGAAATGAACTTTTACTATGAACTTTTGATTATAAACCTTTGACATATTTTTCTGAATCATTTGACATGACCTCTTGTCCTGAACCTTGATATGATATACATTGATATAAACCTTGATCTAATATACTTGAAATGAAACTTGACTCGAACCATCTGATATAAAACTTGAACTTGGACACCTGATACTTGATACTTGACCTTTGACCTACAGTCTGATATCCGAGCCAATCACTAGGCATGAGGGTTTCATGTCCATGTCATTGATGCACCTTTAACATGACTCTAGGGCAGGAGAGTGATGACCTGTTTCGTCCCTTTTATTATGATATATATATATATGGCCACGATGATTATGATTTCTGCAGGGGCGTATGGATGCATCCTAGATTTGATCTGTTTCTGTTTTCTGTTTATGTTTATCTGTTATATATATCTGGTGACTGATGGTGTGTGCGATACACGTCTTTCACATATCTGGGAGCTAGCTACTCCATTTGGTTACATTTGAGATGATATGATTTGGTTTTTTTCTGGGCTCGTGGTGGATTACTGTCCTGTTATCCTTACCTTATAACCTTTTTCTTTTCTTTTATTCTTATACATTTATCATCCCTTGACTCTTATTATATCTGCATGACTTTTACATCTTTTACTTTTCACTTTTCTCTACTACTGCTTTGTTATCGTTATATCTGTTCACTGAGCTCTCGTAGCTCAGCCGCATTTCTTTTCCTGCGGCAGGTTTTAGTAGGAAGCTGGGGATGAGTGAAGAGTACCTTGGACTTAGAAGGCTATACTTGATAGATTTTCTGGATTAGAGATGACTAGAAGAGTTTATTCTAGACTTAGTATTTATTGTAATCCGCATGGTAACCTTGTAGTTTCTGTATTTCATTTGTAACCTTTGAAATTCTTGTATTACTATATATGTATGCTTTGTATTGATCTGATATGAAACCATTATTGTGATATCTTTACCCTTGTCGGGTTGGGGTGTTACACAAACTCATTCTGTTTGATCATGGGCAACTTTGCAGCAACACTTGTAGCAGTATCTTGAACATCCATTTCTTAAGCTTCTTCTTCTAAATCAATAATATCAGCCTTGCTCTGATACCACTTGTTAGGATTCGATACACTGTTAAGGTGGTTAAACCTTTTGTACTTTGTGTATATGATATATTGAGTGAATATGATTAAGTATGCGGAATCTACTTAATCATACTTAGAAGGTTATTATGGTTATGGAAATGGAACAGTTGTGTTTGTTATATGACAATGAACAATGAAAGCTTATCACCAAACGATTCAATATTATTAAGATAATAATACGAGTGATCTTGAGTTATCACTAGGGTTACAACCTTGAATCTTATGTTTCTATATCTTGTGATATTGTTTTTTGTTCTATGTTCTTGAGAGATATATATTTTGCACTATATTTTTTAACACACACATATCTCTAGTCTAAGATCTTTCTTTTATAACATAAGAAAGATCTTTACAATAATGTTAAGTCTTGTCAAACAACTTGATAGCTTATCTTATGTGTGTCAGAAACTAAGATACAACATGTATCTATGTTTACAACTTGTTCTGTGAGTATAAGATAAAGACTGAGCACATGGGGTAAGATATTATCTACCGTGTATTATTGACTTTTAGTCAACCAGACTTAATATCTTCATCAAGCAGACTTAACTCTGATAGTCACCAGAATTAACACTTGACTTAACCACCAGACTTAACTTCAACCACCAGACTTAACCAGCAGACTTAACTTTGGAACTCACCAGACTTAACTCTACTGCTACCAGATTTAATCACTTGAGAGATTTTCCCGATACTTAAACTTCAAAATATTTAATTCCCAACATTGTATAAGAGTTTTTTATGAGATCTACGGATCTTGCCTTATCTATCATGATGGTTACTTGTTTTAAACGATCTACAGTCGTGGAGTGATACTTCGGTATACTTCAGCAGCTCACCTGAATTGTGGGTATACTTTGGTATATCTATTGTAAGCCTTCTTTAGGGTATCCAACTCAGGAACAGCCTTTGTAAGGATTAGAGATGTGTTTTCACACTATGCTGTTAATACTCTCGACCTCCAAGCCTGTAAGTGCTGGAAATCCCGCCAAGGAGATTCCTTTCACAAATCGAGTCCTTAAGACGTGGGTCATTACGTGAATTTATCCAATGTAATGATAACTGTCCCTAACGGGATTCGAACGGCTGATGTGCCCGACCAAGGTGAATGGAATCAAGACATTCATCAGTATAACAATCGTAGTTGAATAATCTCTAAGAAATGTCAACCGTGATCGATTGGTATTTTCAACTAACATTAATTATGCAGGTACTGATGATAGTCTCTTGGAGGAAAAGCCGTTTACCATCATATTTTCATTAATAATTAACTCCCCATGCTCATACTAATATCCCACTACTAGAAAAAGGGCTATCCTTGACTCCAAATGCGAGTCAAGAAGAGGTCTTATGACGCGTAAATGCGAGTCAAGGATGGACCAGTCATAAAGCTTCATGAATCGTATTTGTGCGTCATCCCTCTATGACGCGCACTTATGACCCACGTTTTATGACTCCTTTTTGCGTGTCATAACCTAATTTTTTTTTTAAATTAATTTTTTTCAGTTCCTAATTTTCTATTAAATCACAATTAAAAACCTGATAATACAAAATTAAAAACACAAATATCAAAATAACGCATTTCATATATTAAAAACCTGATAATACAAAATTAAAAACACAAATATTTTCCTTGTTGCTGCTAGAACTAAAAAATCAACCTAACTTTGCCTATGTTAAAAACCCGCTATACACCATCTCTAACTTTGCCTATACAACAAGACTACCCGAGTATAATGTTGCGGCTGCTGCATGACATTTGGTGGCCTTTGTTGAGGCATAATCGGCTGATACCCCATGTGATGCATCGGTTGTTGATGTGGATACTGGTAGCCCTGTGATTGGTCCATACGAGCACCCTGATAAGACTGAGGCAAGTTATTTCCTTGCTGAGGTGGGCCTGATGGTACCGGTGGCACCAAAGCAGCAGGTCTCTCATACTAAGTGACGTTAGTTTCAGGATTCCAATAGTACATCACTCCTGAACTCCCATCAATCAAACCCTTCCATGGTTTGGGTAAGGTCGGATCAGGTGGGGCATAACGAACCCCAAGAGCATCAGCGGCTCCATCAGCAGCCATGGTTGATAAAATTCAAATCTGGTAATGAAAGAAAAATAAACGTTAGTTGTTTTATATCATAACAAAAGCCCAAACCAAACAATGCCTGCACACCAATTCTAACATAACAAAAACGCCCCTGTTGGGTTCCTTTTTCACACCAAATAGACCAACAAACAAACAATTAGCTAGGCCTGTTGGATGGGGCGCTTATCTGTGTGACAGCAACCAAACCAAACGCACCTTTTTGCGCAGAAAAATCAGCAACAAAAGTACCCTTTTTAGTGCAGAAAATCTGCAGCAAACGCACCCTTTCGGGACTGAAATAAGCAGATATAACTGCCCCTGATGGGCTGGGAATATGCAGAACCAACACCACCTATTGGGGTTGCGTTTGCAGCAAACAAACACCCACTGTTGGGGTTGTGACACGCAAAAATAAACACCCTATTTGGATGGTATTTCCAGCCGATAACCAAATAAACGAAACACCACGCATTGCTATCACCACCAATCTAGTCAAATAAAACAACATTTTAGAAATAGTTAATTACTACTTAAACTACTTAAAACAGTTAACAAAAATAAGCTTGAACCAAACAACCACCCTCGGACCGAGATCAAATAGCGCAATCATAACCAAAATAATATCCAAATCCAAATCCGAAACACAACCAAGTTTATAGTAAATCCAAACCAAGACCTAGACCAAATGAAGAGCAAAACCAACGTCACTCGTGACCAGTATGGTCACGACCCGGATTCAGTCGGGTTTAACTCGACGCGAACTCACAACGTGTCAAACAAACATCACCTTAATAGATTAATACCACACGAGTATTGGTAAACAGACTGCTAAACGATTAATTCAAAAGCATAAAATAATTACCATGGCGCAAAGAACTCCACCATCCAAACATCGTTGCTTTTAACAACCAGTTCATCAAAATTATTTGAGTTAAGTTCAACTGAAGCACTGGGTTCTGACTTTTTCTCAGTTGATTCTTCTGGTTTTACTGTTGACTTTCCACTTAACCTGTCCTTGAGGAGTGCTTTTACCTGCGTATACATTTACAAACACTTCAAAGATTAAATTATGCACCAATTTCATCATACGGAGACAAGGAAGATAGTACCTTTAAAACTAGATGTCAAACTTTAACTTTTAATATGCTTACCTGTTTAAGTGCAAATTCGGCTATTGGTTTTGTGTCCCTAGCTCCTTGGTAGTCAACAGGTGGTTTTCCAGGCACAAACACCTTAATGGTTGGAAATCCTTTAATACCATATTCCTGAAGTAGACACATAGCAAAGAGTTAGACATGCATTGATCGCAATACAAATAGATAATCAAACAAAAGGAATTCGGATAAAATAAGCTCATTTCTGGTAAAAAAGAGTCAACCATAAAACAAAAGTAAGCAATCTAGTTATGGTTACACTAAGTATGTGTCCACATATTGTACCACTATCTACTAGCTGATAGTCTAAACTTGTCATCTAAACTGGTTTACGGCAAAATATAATGTAGAAATGTTGGCCATATGTAAACTGTGAAGTTTTGACGATAATGCAAACCCTCAGTTGAGTAAGGTACGTATTATTTGATACCCCTTGTGTAGCTATAAAGTGTCATTTACATGTTATAAACATTCTTTTAAGATGGTGAGAAAAGTGAGCAGTTGGTTTTGAAGTATTACCTTTTGTTAGGCTGCAGTATCTATATTCTATAGACACAAACATGTAGCAAAATTTTATAAAACTACACTGTTCTACCCTGTTCTACCACCAGGTGAAAATCAAAATTTAGTACCCAACATCGACCAGTAACATGAATGCTGCCATAATTCAATTGAACAACCTCCTATTATTCTTTATCAGCAGACAATCCTCATTGTCTCCGGCACTCATCAACTCATTGTCAACATATAATTTATATCGCATCTACATTATGCCTAACGTGCAAAAGCATAAAGTTCTTCCATAAGGGGAATACACTTACTATTTATGACACACTACTTGGACGTGTTTAGGAATCAACTAAATATATGTCCAAACCAATCAAGTATCAACAAGATCAATTAAAGTTCTAGGAAAAATGTAGATACAAACCTGAGCAATAGCCTGATGTGCATCAGCATCAATAGCTGCAACAGTTGCTACACCTTTCAAGATGGTAGCCGCTCTCTCCCACGTCGGTGTCAAAGATTTACATTAATAAATTATTTTATATTCGAGTTAATAAAAGAAAATATGATAAAATAGGTTTATGTGTATGTCATACCCACAGATCAAGAGGAACGAGAGAGATGAGGAAGAGGTGGATGGTGGTGGTGTCACGGCGGTGGTACAGCGACTGCTACGGCGGCTTCACAAACACAACAAAACAAAACCCTAATCGAACTTCACTCTAAACTCGATCTAAATACATGAACCCTTGGTCTCTTGATCTCCTTGTGATGATGATGATGACGGCGCGGCGAGGTGGTGGCGGCGCATGTTGAATACGGCAGCAAGAGGTGGCCATGGTGGTATTATCAAGAGAGAGGTGAGAGGGATGAGTGAGGGGTGTTGGTGGTTATGGTGTGGTTAGATTGAGTCATCGGAAAAAGGAGTGGCGCTGGAGATGTGGGTGGCGGCTACTGAGATAAGAGGGGGAGGGCTAGGGTTTGGTTAAAGAAGATGTGTGTGTGAGGTGAGTGTTATAAATGAACAAGGTAACCTTAATTAGGTTATAAGACGTGCAGGGGAAAAAATCAATAGATTTTTGGTAAAAAAAAACATAGATGACCCCTATTTAGGACGAAGCAAAACGAGCGTCATCTAGCAGGCTAAATTTTAACTGATTATGACCCTATGTTATGACGCTTCTGAAAACGAGTCATCCCCAATAAAAAATTTACTCGTTATGACTCTTATTTTATGACTTTGCTATTTGCGCGTCATCTTGTAGTGTGCGTCATAAAATGCGAGTCAAGGATAGACCTTTTTCTAGTAGTGTCCTCATCAAAGATCAAGTCAGAATGCTCAACACAAAGTTTCACTTCAGAGTCAAGAATCAAGATGTCAAAGATCAAGTTCAAAAAGCAATGAGGAATACATTAGTATGAAGATCAAGGCTTTACAAGAAGTATGAGCATGTTGGAGAAGATGCAAAGACAAGACAATTGAAGATTTTGATCTAAGGCAAGATAAAGGCAAGAGATTATACTAAAGATAACAAAGCATGATTGGAACAAAGGAACTAGCAAAACTATTACACAACAAGACTCAAAGATTCAAGAAAACAAGCTTCAAAGATCAAAGATCAAGGTCACAAAAGAGAGATCTCAATGATCACCCCTTAGGGGGAGATTGTTAGCATTAGAAGTGTTGATCATTTATGAAATCAAAGAGAGATCTCAATGATCACCCCTTAGGAGGAGATTGTTAGGATTAAAAGTGACGATCATTATCGAGTCAACAAGTATTGTAATAGTTAGTTATATATAGTCGTGTAATAGAAAGTAATAGTGCTAGTCCAAGTAGTAAATGTAAAGCCAAAAGGCTTGGCCCATTAAGGGTCCAAGAGAAGGCCCATCGAGGCCTAGTGTAAGAAGTATATAAACCCCTCCTAAGCTTGTTAAGAGGGGGTGGGAGTTCATTTCATTCAATGCAATATCATTAAGTTCTCTCCACCTCTCTCTACCTCTTTCTCACTCTAAGAATACTTCTCTCTCACTCTAAGTTATATGTGTGTGAAGTGATAATATTGGGTTATAACACCATTTGATCGAAAAAGTTTTAAAATACAATTTACTTAAAAACTTTTTAGAAACCCTGCTCTTGATGCCAATTGTAGAAAACTAGAAGGGGGGTTGAATAGTTTTTACCGATTTAAATTTAGTTTATAAAACTTTAGATCGATAGTATGTGAAACATTTGGATGTTGAGATATGGATAATGCAAGTTGCTTCAAAATAAATATGATGAAAGTAAAGAGATAAAGGATAGAAGTGAGACATAATGGTTATCATGGTTCGGCTACAAGGACACCTTCCTTGCCCTACTCTACTCCCCGAGTACCCAACTCGAGAGTTCGTAAACACTATGTCAACAAGCTCCTTTAACCGGTGGAGAAACCTCACAATGTCGCTTACACTTTTCCGGTACAAAACTAAATACCGAGTCCTTTTCACGGAAGACCAATCCAACACAACCACACAACTAACACAACAACTTTGAGAATACAAGAAGTAATATCAACAACAAGAGACAACTCAGTGGTCTTGAGGTGATGAAGAGTCCAAGCAACTTGAAGAGAAGAATGGCTCGTATGCTAGAAATCGTGACCTCGTCTTGTAAGAAGAACCTTGATAACACAAGAGAAAGAAAGCTACAAGAATGATATTTAGATATGAGGTTAGAGAACTTAGAATATAGATAGAATATATATCTAAGTGGGGTGAGAAACAAGAGAGGAATGGCTCACTATTTATAGGCAATTCTGAGCACTGTTCACCCGGATCCGGCGGATCCCTTCCCAAAGGGATTCGGCTAGAGCAAACCCAGGGTCCGGCTATCTGGTAGTACCAGTCCGGAATTTGGGTTACAATTTCGGGTTTTGGGTTATCGGTTAAGGTCCATGGGTCATGTGATGTCATGAGTGATGTCAAAGACATCTTGGGGCATGGGTTATGGACTTTGGGTCATGGGTTATGGACTTTGGGTCATGAGTCATAGGTTTTATCCATTATGAAGTCATGCATGATGTCATGCAATGGGTCATGGGTGATGGATCAAGCTCCATGGGTTATGGGTTATGGATTACCCAACGCTTTTTCATGCATTTCCTTTTAATACAAGTAAGTATATTTGTATGTAAACGGTAAATGGTAAATGTAATGTTTAGATTTATACTTTTACATAATCTTATGTTTGTTATCGACAAAACTTAAAGAGATCGATAAATATTAATAAACGTTTTTACGGTTTATTTGTATTAACAGAATCCATAATATAAACAATGTTACAAAAATGGAACCCACAATATGAACAAATGTTACAAAAAAAAAAGAGAAGGTTCGCAATATATAACAGAGTAACCACTTGGGCTAATCATACTACTTTACTTAATTTGTCACACGATCCTTGGGTTAAAACAACATTATTTCGAAAGAAAATAAAGAAGAAGAAGGATCAGAGTAACAAACTGTTAGGATTCGTCCTAGAATTGTTATTATCCTATGTCTTGCCTTTCGTAATAAGTCTTAATGTTTGTAGTTAGATTAAACTTTATGTTATATAGAAACGAGGTAGGCCCACTATGTAACGAAGTATAAGGGACCAGCCCATTAAAGGCTCGGTCTCTACCTCGCTCCTCACTAAGTATAAATACCCCTTACCTCATGGTAAGGGGTGTGGTTGAATAGGGTTAGGAACATTCTCTTTCATTGTGAAATAATACTTTTTCTCTCTATCTTTCTACCTCGCCTCTCTCTCATGTCTTAATCTATAATCATAAACATTGTGTGATGATAATGATTGAAGGGAATCCTACAATTGGTATCAGAGCACCATGGTGATGCTTTAGATGCGTTTTTGTTTTCAAAATTTCAAGTTGTGTAGTTTCATAAACCAGCGAAGTAGGTATTTAGTGTCAAAATTGTTTTTGTAGTTGTATTCTTGCTACATATAATCTTCACTGATTGTTTGACTTGTTCTACAGTACTTATGTATCTTCAAAATTGAAAATCATCAAAATCCAAAGTTTTGTGAAAACAAATATCGTACCTCGCTGCAATTTTAAAATCATTAGATCTTGTTGTTTTTATGGTTGTTTTGTTAAAAGTTATAATTTTTCTAGTAAAACTTGTGAAATAACATGATATTGTCGTCAAAACTGAAAATCATCAAAATCCAAAGTTTGGTGCATTTTCAACAAATATCGTACCTCGCTGCAATTTTAAAATCATTAGATCTTGTTGTTTTTACGGTTGTTTTGTTAAAAGTTATTATTTTTCTAGTAAAACTTGTGAAATAACAATATATTGTACTGTTGAAATCATTTTAAACTTCAAAAATTTGTTGTTTTAATCGATTAGAGTGTATTTTGGTTTAACGCGTCACCAGCGAAGTAGACTAAAATTCAAACCAATTCAGTAGGATTACCAGCTCAGTAGGAAAACCAGCTCAGTTGGATCAAAACCACCTCAGTATGAAAAGTCAAAAAGTCAAAATCCTAATTCAGCTCAGTAGGATTTGTCTTACTTCGCAGCTTCTACCTCGCTGATACTACCTCGCTTCTACCAAAATTACTTTAGTACCCTTACTTGTTGGACACTAACTCACTGCTAAAACTTGAATATTTCACGGAGATTTAATACATCATTTTAGAACATACAACATACATCTTTATCACTTACAAGATCCATATAATCATTTAATTCACACAAATCAAAATGACCCAACCATTCAATCAAATTCAACAAATTACTAGCAGACAACAATCAATCATTGATGTCAGTTCGGAGATACGTCCTCCTATGCTTGAGAAAGGAAGTTATGTTCCATGGCTAGTCATTTTATGCGGTACATTGAGAAAAAGAAGGATGGAGGGAAATGGAAGAACAAGGTTATTATGGAAGGACCATTTGTGATGAATTCTATAAATGTACATGCTGATCCAGATAGCACTCCACCTCATCCAGCACACACACGGCTTAGGACATGGGATGAACTTATCGCCGATGAGAAAAGTAATTATGAAGTTGATCGCAATGCAATGCAACAAATCCTTTTGGGAATACCAAATAATATTTACACAAGTGTTGATGCATGCAAAACATCTAAGCTTATGTGGGAGCATGTGAGACGTCTCATGGAAGAAACCAAGTTGAGCAAAGTTGATATGGAAACCAAGCTAGTTAATATTTATGATATGTTTAAGATGACACCTGGAGAGTCACTTGAGTCATATTATCAGCATTTCTCACAGATTCTCAATGATATGGAAAGATATGAGATCTTACCAAAAGTTGTCGTGACAAACACTAAGTTTCTGAACTAACTTGAACCAGAATGAAATCATTACACAACTATTGTCAGACAAACTCAGAACTTAAATGTTGTCAATTATGATCATTTGTTTGACTTCCCCAAGCTAAACCAAGGTGCAGTTAATGCATCAAGAGCTCTAGCTAAAACTATGATTCACTTGCACTAGTTGCTCAAGTTCATAACCCTCAATCCTCCTACTATCAGCCATCACAACAACAACTTGGTTTACCCAGCCCTTACAATTATCAACAGCCATATAATTCACAATATGATTCACAAGCCTCAAAAAGTACTACTGTACCAATCACAACCCATAAACAATACTTTGATGTACAACCCGACTCTGCCTTTGTTGTCACTGATGATCCTTTCACCAATGTCCGTCAAGCAATGGCATTACTTGCAAGAGCATTCAACATGATAGCAACAATCAACAACCGTCTAAGAACGTCATCAAACTCTCTTAATCAATCCATGATGCAAGGTGGATGATCCAATCAACCAAGGAGTGTGTAAATACTCATCATTTTTACCTAATCTGAGCTGCCAAAACATTCAAAAACACTCAGAAATACATCAAAATACTGAAAATATCCCAGGGATTGTGTTTTATGTGTTTTAAATGCAAAATGTTTAAAAACAGTTGAAAAACGAACAAAGTTTGCAAAATTGGCAGTTTCAGTCCCTCAAGTTTCAAAACTTGTCAAAACTAGTCCCTAAGCATTTGTTTTGTCAGAAAAATCACCAAAGGTCCTTTTTAATCATAATTTATCATATTTATTCCTTTGGTGAAAAGTTTGAGTAAGTTACATCTTTGGTCCCTCAAGTTTGAAATCTGTCAAAAATAATCCCTGGGAATTTTAAAAGATAGAAAAGTGAAATTTTGGTTCTTGGATTATGGAAACATGGCAAGATTCACCCTTGATGTATTTTGGAAGATGTGCAAGATGGGTCCTCAAAAATTCAGGAATTGCAAGAATGGTCCTTGTGATTAATTCCCTTGTATCCTAAATCTATCCTAATCCTACAAATAACCGGATCCACAAAAACAATTAAACCCATACCACACTTTAACCCTTACAACCCCACAGCCAACCCAACACCTAAACTACCCAACCCATCTATCATACTAAAACCAAGGCCCAATCCCTTCCACTAAACCAACAAGCCCAATACCAAAAACCCGACCGACCCAACTTTAAATTAAACTAAAAGCGGGGTACGGTCAATCCCCAATTGCCAGTCAATGTTCCAATCAACAATAAAATCCTAACCCTAAATCCCTACCCCGCCAAAACACAAGCAGCCAACAGCCAAACCATCACTATCCACCTCTCCCCAAAACTTTCATCTTTTTACTACCTTCTCCACTTCCCATCTCTGCTACCCTTCCCCTTATACCTCCCCACTCACGGGTTTCACCTCCATGTCATCAATCCGTGGGATTTAATGGCGCCAAGACCAAAATAAAGGGCCAAGATCATTTCTTTTTAATCCTACGGCTGGGAAAGAGTCAAAGAAAGCACAAATCGAAGTTATCAAAGGATTACTCTCACGGGAGAAGCACAAGAGGAGACCGGAGTATTTTATTTCTTAGTAGTATAAATAGAGTAGTAAGGTTACTATGGTAACTAGGTTTTATTTAGCGTTTAATTTCGGTATGTTTTTCTTTTAATGTATTTTTTATTTAGTTTTAATTTAATCGCAGGTTTTAATTTAGTGTTATTGTTTGAAGTATTGTAATTTTTTTTAACTCAGCTTGTTTCTTTTTCTTTAAATCTTGTAAGTTAACGCGTTAATGAAAGTTTAAGATTGAATTTTTGGTCATTTGTTGGGGTGTTGATGAAATATTGCTTCGTTTAGATTTTCGTTGAGTTTGTTTTGTAGTCGCAGCTGTTTGTTGTTTGTTGTAGTTTATAGTTGGTAGTTGAAAAAAAAAAAAAAATAAATAAATAAATAAACACAAGCAGATTTTGTTGTTTATTGCTGTTGGTCATTATTGTTGTTATTAGTAAAAAAAAAAGAAACACGAGCTTCTTTTGTTGATACTGCTGTAGTTGTTAGTTATTGTTGTTGTTAGTTAAGGTTGAATTTGCTGTTATTGTTTGTTGTCGTTTTTTCTGCTGTTGGATATTGCTGTTGTGTTGTTATTGTTTATTGTTGTTATTTATTGTTGTTGCTTATCGCTGTTGGTAAAAAATTTAGATCACCAACTGTTAATGTTGTTGTAGTTGGTTGTAATTGTTGTTGTTGAATTGTTGTTAAGAAACCAAAGAAAAAATAAATAAATAAGAAAAAGATGTTTGTGGGAATCGAACCCAGGTCAGTTGGGTAGAAAAGTAAAGAAAAATAGTTTTAAAAAAAATTGGAAGTTAACCAGGATCGAACCTGGGGTATTTCTGTTCTAAAACCGTTTTTAGTTTGCCCTTTTTACAAGTCAGTCCATTAGTTTCAGTTTAATCCAAATTGGTCCCTGTCTTTCTTAAATCCAATTTTAGTTTAAAATAAGTTTCAAAAAAGTGCAATTCAGTCCCTGCCTTTGTTTTAGTATTTTTAAAATTTAATTTTTTTACAATTTTGGCCCCTAGACTTTTATAGATTAGTATTTTCTTTTATAAAATTAGTTTTTCTTGCATTTGTACCCTAGGATTAGTATTTCATTTATTTCAAGTTTTTAGCTTCGTGTGTTTACCGTATTTATTTGCGTTTTCATTTATTTAATTTCAATTACCACAACACCAAATAATCTCCAAATCAAATCATCAAGCATTTTAATTCCGAACCTAAAACGATATCCTCGATTCACACCTCGTTGGGACACGACCCGGGTGATCACTTGCCCGGTATCACACACATCACATTCACGGGTTTTGCAAGTTTTACTTTTCCTAAGGTTTGACTTGTCATTTCCCAAAGTATCACGTGTGCACGATACTATATTTATTTATATATATACTACACACGGATCAAATTTTGGCGCCGCTGCCGGGGAGGTTGTGTTGCGACAATATTGTTTAAGGTTTAAACGATTAGTGACTTGAGATCCTTCTTCACGAAGTTATCACTTCCAAAAAAATTATAAAACACAAAAATATTTTTTCTTTTCTTTTGTATATATATTATCATATAAAAACAAAAATACAAAAAGATTTTCCGTTTTTCTTGTTAAATTAATAAAACAATAAAAAAATTACCGTCGAAAACCAAGACAGAATACTACCTAACTGGGGGTATGACCATTAATAAGTTCCCAAACTAAAGATTAAAACTTGCCTTTATGTCGCTTGCGAATTCGGCTCACCTTTGATTGATAAACAACCTAATCAAGTGGTTTAAGGTAGGTCTTGACATTAAATTGCAGACCGAAGAGAGATCCATTCTTCTCTCCCGCCACTCTGCGCGTTTATCTTTTGAAGAGCTACCGTACGCTTGTTTGATTTAAGGTTTAAGTTCACTTGTGTTTTGCCTCGGTCTTGTTTTAATTGAAATTGTTTTTGATAGTGCATGCGCACTCGTTCTTCTCCGTCAACAAGTCCGTTACGTGAACTCGTGCATACCTCGAGAAGACGTAATCGAAGACGTAATCGTGGGCATTCCGCCCCAATAGCCGGACCCGAGATTCGTGCTATTCCCGTTCCTCCCATTGTCACAATGGCGGAGGATCGGACCATGTGTGAGCTTCTCCAAGCACCCACCGAGGGTTACGGAGATGCTATTGTTGTTCCGGCAATCGTTGCCGATAGCTTTGAGCTTAAGACCGGGTTGCTATCCTTAGTAACTTCGAGTCAATATTTCGGATTTGAGAGGGACGATCCTCATTCCCACATTCGATGGTTTAACAAGATCACCTCTACCATCAAATACCGAAATGTACCACAAGATGCAATCAAATTGCTTCTTTTTCCTTTCTCTCTCGAGGGGTCGGCCCGGACTTGGCTAGAAAAACAACCCCCTCGTTCTATTTTGACATGGGAAGATTTGGTGTCAAAATTTGTGAATGAATTCTTTCCTCCATCAAAAACCACAGCTCTTAAAAATGAAATCACCAAATTCACTCAAAAATTTGATGAATCCTTTAGTGAAGCGTGGGACCGTTTTAAAGAATTACTCCGCAAATGTCCTCACCATGGTTTCTCCGAGTTACATCAACTCGATACCTTCTATAATGGTTTGAACCATTCCGATCAAGACTCTCTTAATGCCGCCGCCGGTGGTAATCTCTTGTATCGGACAACTAAAGATGCTTTAGCCATCATTGAAAATAAGTCTAAGGTTCGTACTTCACGAAGCAAGCAAGTTGTTTCTCAAGTGAATGCTTCACCTTCTACTTCATCTCCCGTGAGTTCTTCTAGCACCGATGCTAAGATTGACAAACTCACGGAGGCTATTCAAGCTTTGGTTCTTTCCAAGCATAAGAAACAATCTTCCCCACAAACTTCTTCACCCACTCAAGTCAAAGCGGTGGAAGAAACTTGTGTCACTTGTGGTGGTCCTCATGCATATTACAATTGTACTGCCACCGATGGTAGTCATTGTGATGTCAATGCGGTATCCGGGTCTCTCAATCAAGGAGGTAATCAATACCGTCCTCAAGTTGACCCAAACTATCGTGCTAACAATCAAAATGGACCACCCGGATTTTCTCAACCCAACAATCCAAATAGATTCAATCAAAACCAACCGAGAGGGCAAAATGTTCAAAATCAACTTCAAGCCCCGATCAATCAATACCCGACCCAAGGGGGTAATTTCAATCAAGGCTTTCAAGCTTCTCATTACCAAGCCCCCGTTGGTTCCTCAAATGAACTTGCTAACTACATCAAGTTAAATGAGGCCAACATGAGGTCAATGCAAAATCAAATCATCACTTTGAAAAATGATTTTCAAACCTCAATGTCAAAACAGGGTCAAGAGCTTAAAAGTGAGCTTAGAAATACCCACTACAAAATTGATCAATCTCAAAGCAAAATTGAGAACATGTTTGCCAGTCTCATGAGTTCGATGAATCAAGGTTCAACTTCGGGAACTCTTCCGGGAAATACCATTCCTAACCCGAAGGGTGAATTAAAAGCTGTCGCCACTCGAAGTGGTAAAACACATAATGGACCCTCGACTCCTATGCCCCCTCCACCGGGGGAGGTGAATCGGGATACCAAGGTGACAACGGACAAGGTGCAATTTTCAAGCCCACAAAGTACCGCACACGTCCAACCTTCGGTGGTCCAAACTCCAATTCCGGAACCCGATGTTCCGAAGACAAATTCTAAGCCTTCAATTCCATATCCTTCAAGGCTTAATGATCAAAAGCTTAAAGAGAAAAACAATCAACAAATGGAAAAATTCTTCCAAATCTTCAATGAGTTGCATTTTGACATAAGCTTTGCTGATGCTCTCGTTCTCATGCCCAAATTTGCATCTACACTCAAAAGTTTGCTAAGCAACAAAGATAAGATGACTGAGATGGCAAAAACCCCACTTAATGAGCAATGCTCGGCGGTTCTCAAAAAGCTTCCCGAAAAGCTCGGAGACCCCGGCAAGTTTTTAATCCCATGTGATTTCTCGGGGATGGTTCAATGCCCTGCCTTGGCCGATCTTGGCGCGAGCATTAACCTTATGCCACTCTCGATATGGAAGAAATTATCTCTTCCGGAGCTTGCATCTACTCGCATGACACTCGAGCTCGCGGATCGTACTATAACTCATCCGCTTGGAATAGCCGAGGATGTTGTGGTGAAAGTAGGAAAGTTTCACTTTCCTACTGATTTTGTTGTAGTAGATTTTGATGCCGATCCTCGAGTTCCACTCATTTTGGGTAGAGCTTTTCTAAGAACGAGTCGTGCTCTCATTGACGTGTTCGCCGAAGAATTGACCATTCGTGTTGAGAATGAAGAGATCACGTTTAACATTAATCAGGGGTCTAAATGCAACGTTGCTACTATTGATCAAAAATCTGAAAAAATTGATTCGAAACTTTCAAGATTTGCGGTCAAAAGTGTTGCACAACATCGTGCTAAGCTCAAAGCAACGAACATAACCCCTGGTTCAAGTGAATGGTTCAAAAGTTGTAATGCGGAAGTTAAGAGTGTTTTTGATTACGATGAACACGAATTGGAGGATACAACGGAAGTGGTAAAAACTGCTAGCTCTAAGAGCACACCACTTGCCCCACCTTCAGAATCGGTTTGTCGAATTGATATTGCCAAAAATCCTACTCTTACTTCCGCATCACTCATTTCCGACTCCTCCTATACTTCCCCTCCGTTTGAGGAAAGTGATATTTCTAAGGAAGAGTTCGAGGTCTTCTTGTTTGATGCTCAAATTGTTGAGCCCGATGTTGATCCGGGGGGAGATGGTCCGATTTTAGAAAAAATGATTTTTGATGAACCATTGTTTGCTCTCCCCCCAAAGGATGATGTTGTTGTGGAAAAGCCGTCTTATCCTTCCGAGCTCGAGCTCGAGGATGCTTTTCCCGAATTTGAGAGTTTTGTGTTTAATGATCAAGAGGAGAGAAGTGGCAATCCCACTCCTCATCCGGATTATTCACTCTCGGCTTATGAAGCCTTTCGTTTTGATATCGATCATTTGGAAGAGACGGGAAGTGTAAATACCACTCCCCATTCTTATATGTCTCTTCCCGAGTATGATGTATTTCATTTTGATGAAAATGATCGATATCATGAGGAGTTCTCGGTTGAACTCCCTCATATGATATCTCCTCCTGAATATGATCATTTCTACTTTGATCTGGAGGATGATTCTAGTGTGGGGGAGGTGTGTTGAAAGATTTACTTCTTGAAGATTGTATCCCAACCCTCCCTCCCGTTGAAGCTGATGATGCTTCTGATGATGAAGAGTTTTACATGATCATAATAAAAATCTTGCTTCTCTTCATCACATATGGTGTGATTGCTCTTTCCCTTTTCTCCTACGGGAATGAGGACACCATATTTGACCCCGGTATCACCCTTAATAGTTCCTTCTATTGAAATACCGCGGGTTTTATCTCATCGGTGTGGAACTTTCTCATGTTCAAATGTTTATCCAAACAATTTGAATGAAAGTCCGATTGAGATTGGTTTCCACTTGCTTCCCCATGGACAAATGAATTCGGGGTCGAGTCAAGCTAGCGACTCGGTTAACAAAAACAGTAGCACACCATATGGGTTTTCACCCATATTTCTGACTTCTTTCTACTTTCTACCACCCTAGTGTGGGGGAGATGCCCCACATGTTGTATATATGAAAATTTTTCAAAAAAAAAAAAAAAAAAAAAAAAAAAAAAAAAAAAAAAAAAAAATTTGTGTATATAAAATAAAATGGCTATTCATATTTCCCTTTCACGTTCTAAGTGTTGGTTTAACAACCGGTACTTTGAATATTGAGGGCAATATTCAGTTCTAAGTGTGGGGGGGAATTCTAGCGAATTTAATCAAATGTACCATCTAGCACCCCCATTTTAGCCAAAATTTTAAAATTTTTTTTTTTTTTTTCTCACTTAGAACGAAATAAAACGGTTATCAGTCCGCCATGTCTAACCCACAAAAGGATTGGCTAATCCAAGAGCAAACGGCTCTTGGTAAAGATGTCTCAAATCCGTTGATGGCTTGCAATTTGCCGAAAATTGTATGGTTTTCGACTCACCATATCCTAAAAAGATGAAGAGTGGCTAGCCCGCAAGATTATGGCTTGTGGTAAAGGCAGTGAAAAAACCATAATTGGTAATCAGCTCACCAAAGATAATATTGATAATTTATCTAAGAGTTGGCTAGTCCAGAAGCAAACGGCTTCTGGTAAAGACAAATCAAAACCGTTGACAGCTGATGGTTTGCTCAAAATCATTTGGTTATCATTGTACCAAGGTTCTTACTTGAACTAAAACAATTGGCTACTCCAGAAATGATGGATATCTGGTAAAGAGAAAAATCCATTAAAACTTCATAAAAGATTGCTAGGGACTAGCAATAGTTTAGTGTGGGGGATTGATGAGTGTGTAAATACTCATCATTTTTACCTAATCTGAGCTGCCAAAACATTCAAAAACACTCAGAAATACATCAAAATACTGAAAATATCCCAGGGATTGTGTTTTATGTGTTTTAAATGCAAAATGTTTAAAAACAGTTGAAAAACGAACAAAGTTTGCAAAATTGGCAGTTTCAGTCCCTCAAGTTTCAAAACTTGTCAAAACTAGTCCCTAAGCATTTGTTTTGTCAGAAAAATCACCAAAGGTCCTTTTTAATCATAATATATCATATTTATTCCTTTGGTGAAAAGTTTGAGTAAGTTACATCTTTGGTCCCTCAAGTTTGAAATCTGTCAAAAATAATCCCTGGGAATTTTAAAAGATAGAAAAGTGAAATTTTGGTTCTTGGATTATGGAAACATGGCAAGATTCACCCTTGATGTATTTTGGAAGATGTGCAAGATGGGTCCTCAAAAATTCAGGAATTGCAAGAATGGTCCTTGTGATTAATTCCCTTGTATCCTAAATCTATCCTAATCCTACAAATAACCGGATCCACAAAAACAATTAAACCCATACCACACTTTAACCCTTACAACCCCACAGCCAACCCAACACCTAAACTACCCAACCCATCTATCATACTAAAACCAAGGCCCAATCCCTTCCACTAAACCAACAAGCCCAATACCAAAAACCCGACCGACCCAACTTTAAATTAAACTAAAAGCGGGGTACGGTCAATCCCCAATTGCCAGTCAATGTTCCAATCAACAATAAAATCCTAACCCTAAATCCCTACCCCGCCAAAACACAAGCAGCCAACAGCCAAACCATCACTATCCACCTCTCCCCAAAACTTTCATCTTTTTACTACCTTCTCCACTTCCCATCTCTGCTACCCTTCCCCTTATACCTCCCCACTCACGGGTTTCACCTCCATGTCATCAATCCGTGGGATTTAATGGCGCCAAGACCAAAATAAAGGGCCAAGATCATTTCTTTTTAATCCTACGGCTGGGAAAGAGTCAAAGAAAGCACAAATCGAAGTTATCAAAGGATTACTCTCACGGGAGAAGCACAAGAGGAGACCGGAGTATTTTATTTCTTAGTAGTATAAATAGAGTAGTAAGGTTACTATGGTAACTAGGTTTTATTTAGCGTTTAATTTCGGTATGTTTTTCTTTTAATGTATTTTTTTATTTAGTTTTAATTTAATCGCAGGTTTTAATTTAGTGTTATTGTTTGAAGTATTGTAATTTTTTTAACTCAGCTTGTTTCTTTTTCTTTAAATCTTGTAAGTTAACGCGTTAATGAAAGTTTAAGATTGAATTTTTGGTCATTTGTTGGGGTGTTGATGAAATATTGCTTCGTTTAGATTTTCGTTGAGTTTGTTTTGTAGTCGCAGCTGTTTGTTGTTTGTTGTAGTTTATAGTTGGTAGTTGAAAAAAAAAAAATAAATAAATAAATAAATAAACACAAGCAGATTTTGTTGTTTATTGCTGTTGGTCATTATTGTTGTTATTAGTAAAAAAAAAGAAACACGAGCTTCTTTTGTTGATACTGCTGTAGTTGTTAGTTATTGTTGTTGTTAGTTAAGGTTGAATTTGCTGTTATTGTTTGTTGTCGTTTTTTCTGCTGTTGGATATTGCTGTTGTGTTGTTATTGTTTATTGTTGTTATTTATTGTTGTTGCTTATCGCTGTTGGTAAAAAATTTAGATCACCAACTGTTAATGTTGTTGTAGTTGGTTGTAATTGTTGTTGTTGAATTGTTGTTAAGAAACCAAAGAAAAAATAAATAAATAAGAAAAAGATGTTTGTGGGAATCGAACCCAGGTCAGTTGGGTAGAAAAGTAAAGAAAAATAGTTTTAAAAAAAAATTGGAAGTTAACCAGGATCGAACCTGGGGTATTTCTGTTCTAAAACCGTTTTTAGTTTGCCCTTTTTACAAGTCAGTCCATTAGTTTCAGTTTAATCCAAATTGGTCCCTGTCTTTCTTAAATCCAATTTTAGTTTAAAATAAGTTTCAAAAAAGTGCAATTCAGTCCCTGCCTTTGTTTTAGTATTTTTAAAATTTAATTTTTTTACAATTTTGGCCCCTAGACTTTTATAGATTAGTATTTTCTTTTATAAAATTAGTTTTTCTTGCATTTGTACCCTAGGATTAGTATTTCATTTATTTCAAGTTTTTAGCTTCGTGTGTTTACCGTATTTATTTGCGTTTTCATTTATTTAATTTCAATTACCACAACACCAAATAATCTCCAAATCAAATCATCAAGCATTTTAATTCCGAACCTAAAACGATATCCTCGATTCACACCTCGTTGGGACACGACCCGGGTGATCACTTGCCCGGTATCACACACATCACATTCACGGGTTTTGCAAGTTTTACTTTTCCTAAGGTTTGACTTGTCATTTCCCAAAGTATCACGTGTGCACGATACTATATTTATTTATATATATACTACACACGGATCAATCCATGATGCAAGGTGGACAAGCCAATCAACCAAGGATTGTGGAGATAACTGGGATTGTTGGAAGTGCAGGAAATGCAATGAGTGCTGGGAATACCGGGAATGTTCAAAGGTTTACAAATCAAAGGGTAACTGCTACTAATGTGAATGTTGGTAATGTTGGGAATATTGGCAACACGGTTAATGCAGAGAATGTTCAGACAAGGAATGGAAATGTTCAGACTGGGGGAAGGGTGATTAGGTGTTACAACTGTCATGGCATAGGTCACCTGGCTAATGCTTTTCCTCAACCAAGGACACGTAGTTCAAACTATTTCAAGGAAGCTATGTTGTTAGCTAAAAAGGATGAAAACGGGATGACTCTGAGCACCAATGAGAATGATTTTTTTAGCAAATATCGAACCAGATGAAGAGTGTGGAGAACTTAATGCTTCACTCAGAAGCTGGTCCAAAATTTGATGTTGGAATGTCTGAGGTACCTTATTTTGATACTTGCAATATGCAAAATATATTCTCTTTGTCTGCTCACGAAAAGGATCATCCTGAATAACCTGAATCATTAAATGATTCATATATGAAAGATCAAACTAATAGTGATATTTTTGATGAAGAACCATATGTGAATCTTAATGATGCTGAAGTCGAACAACATGCAAATCCAAATGATCAGAATCATGCACTTATTGAATCAATCATCAATAATATGAAATATGAAGTTGATAAGTGCAATACGGTCAATCAAGACATGATTAAAGCAAATAGTGCTTTGACCGTAGATCTGGAGAACTATAAGGAATGTGTGAAGTATTTGGAAACAATCATTGATAAACAGAAAAGTTTCGAAAATGCATTTCAAGAGTCTTTTGTACGTGAACAACAATTAAAGAAAACTCTTGATCATGAACTCGTTCTTGGTAATGGAAAGCGGTCTAAACTTGAAAAAAGAAAATTTGGATTTCAAAGTTCAAATTAATGAACAAAGAAAATCGCTTTCAATTTGTCACGAAAATCTTTCAAAATTCAAAAAGAAATCACAAGCTTCTTTGTAATATCCGAATGTAACAAAGAAAGAACAAAAACAATCATGTTTCATTCTTTCTCTCTTTCAGGTCAATGAAAACGAGAAAAAATTGTAAACCTACCCGAGACCTTAAAGATCTTAATTCGTCATTCTTCCTCTTTGTGATGTGTTCACATAGCAGAAAGCTAAAAGATGTTGCTTGGTTTGTGTGTTTGAGCTAAGAATTGTAGAAAAGGGATGGGGGCGTTATGTTATATGATTAGGGTTAGCAAATGAAGTGATATTATGGTATGATAGGTGTATTATATCCTGGTTTGGGGTGTGTTTGTTGGACCCCATATGGACCTATCCGAGTATCCGTATATTATTGGTATTAGGCTGGATGTTGGTTTCGAAGTTGGGCCGGATATAACACAAAACGGGTGGACTGGGTTTGTGTTCTTTCTTTGAATTGGTTGGGCCGAAAATAAATGACTATTATCGGAATGCCACATACTGACATACGATAATATGGTTATAGTCGTTTGTAAATGTCAACGTTTGATACTTTTTTTTATAGTTAATAGTTATATTTTGGGTTCGAAATGTCAATATGAAAGCATTACTTCTTTTATTATATGAAACCCTTAAAGAAAGAACAAGAGTGTTTATATTCTTTCTTTGTTTCGATCCGAAAAACACAACAACCGAAGTAATCCTACCCGAGACCTCACTTGGAGATCTTGAAGACAAGTTGTATCTCTGTATGCATAGCTTCTATAAATTTTTGAAATCATAAAGAAAGATTCAAAACAAGATTGTTTCAATTATTCTTTGTTTATATTCTTTATCGTGGTAAAAATATAAATTAAAAAAATGAATCATGTACCAAGAGATACTAGCTATATACAATTTCGTAATTCGAACAAGTGTATTAATGTTTGGGCTAAAATGTTTGACTAATGGATCATGGGTTGTCATTTCTATTTGGACTAATGGATGGAATCAAAGGGTTTGTGTTGCAACAGTGTAAATAAATGAAATCTCATACTTCTTTTGGCAAACATCCTGCTGTGAAGCGCGGGCCTAAAAACCACCATTAGATTTATACTTCAACGGTTTACGCTGAACATTACGTAAGGAATAATTGTATACAAATTGTGTGCATCGTACGGGTTGTTAATAGAAAAAAGTAAAGAAACACAACAAGAAGAACTAAACTATGAACTCAACAAAATAGTTATATATACCTAAACATTAACAAAATTCTTTTATCAATAAAACTCTCCAGAGGCAGCCCGAGTTATATAGATTGTTGTATATTTGAGTCTCACCTTCATACTAACAACTCGACAATTTACATAAATATTACGCGATAAACAATTAAATAAAAACTATGTGCATCGCACGGGTTCATAACGACTCGTTATTAAGTAAAGTACACTTGATACATATTGGTGTTGCATTTACGTTGTTATTAATATTAGGTTGACTTAATTGGAATTTCATAAACAATGCCGCGTCCAGACCGCGGACAAGGAAATCACTTCCACCGGATAAAGCTTTCAAATATGATGCCGCTTCCACCGGATAAAGCTTGCAAAACTCTCCTTTCCACCGGATATACCCCTCCCCAAACACCAATCTAATATTTTACTGATGATTTAACATACAGTTAAATAAATTAATAATAATAATAAATAAATTAATTAAAAATAAAAAAACACGATAAAATCATTTTACTTTCGTCCAATAAAACCTCACATTTATTTTTTTAAACTGTTTTTATTTGTTGAAAATTAAAAGTAAACATTTATTGTGAGAGAAATTAAGAGAAATTAAAAAATTAAGATCAATACAATTATGGCCGAGCGAAAACACTGATGTTGTAACTGAAAAAAAGAATTTCTTTTCTCAAATAACTAAATTTATATTAAAGATACAGAAAATTCACAAGACGAGAACCAGCGAATTCACAAATTTTATCTTTATATCAAAAGAAACTTGGATTTTATTAAATTAAAAATCACATACATTCTCTAATTGGTATATTTATTTATTATGCATCAAATAAATAAGTACTTTAAATATAAAAATAATATGTTATTTAATACTCCCTCCGTCGCATAATAAGTGTCCACTTTTCAAATGCACAAAGTTTTAGGAAATTCCACTAACTACACTCTCCACCAATCAAATATCACTATTACCCACTAAAGTCTCTTCTCATTGGTTAAAAATATTCCCTGAACACTTAATTTGGGACATCCCAAGATTCTATTATGGACACTTAATATGGGACGGAGCATGTTCAACCGATAACGCACCTAGTGCGTTAAAGTTCCAAATGGGTGCGTTAAAGCCACGTTAAACGTTGAAAGGTAGTTGAGTTAACGCAGCGTTAAGGGTAGTTTATGTAAAAAAAAATCACTTTGCCCCCTTCCCAAGCCTAAACTAGCCTTTAAATTCAAAAAAAAAAAAAAAAAAAAAAAAAAAAAATCATTTTGGCCCCTTACGTTTTATAGCCGTTAACCTCAAACGGCTCTTTGTAAAAATTAAAAATAAAAAATAATAAAAAAAAATAATAATAAAAAAATAAATTCAAAACTATTTTCACTCACCTATAAATACCCAATTAACACCACATTTTTTTTCACACTTCCACAAATCAATATACTACATCATATACTTTTATCTTCAAACTTTCACACACACAAAAAATATCCGGCTTCAACCTAAACGACGACGACACCTTCTTTAATCTCCTAAACACCGGGTGGAGTAACCCAAACGCCGGGTCATCATCAAACCCGAACGCACCATCAACCAACAACCCACTTGGCTTGTCGAGCCAACAACTTTACGAACAACATCAACAAATGCTATATTACGAACAACAACAACAATCGAACCTAAACACCAATTTCTCCAATCTTCAATTCACCCAACATTCACAACAATCTCAAACCGCAACCCATGATGTTCCCGATACTCCAACGTCTCCTCCAAAGCCACACAAACGGGGTGGCAAACAAAAGGCCAAAAAAACAAAAGACCCCGAACCTTTGGAGGAGGATGAAGAAAACACCGACTTCATCAAACGTTAGAACCCACAGGAGGAAAAATTACTTGCGTCATGTTATGTTGCCGTGATCGGCTCCAAACGGTCAACTATTTTCAACCACGGATGTGGTCAAATAAAGTCAAACAATCTAGGGCACGATACTAACCAAGAGGAGTATAGTGTTATCCCCGGGTCGTTAAGTCCCAGCGAAGCGTGAAATTGTGTTTAGAACGATTTGTGATCAAGTGAGATTGAAAGGATTTAACAAAGTGATTGATATGGTGATTACACTAAGGGAATATAGATGAAAATGACTAAAACAAACAATATTAACAAGTATGTGAAACAAAGATATCTAAAAACGTATTAAATCCTAAAGACGTACGTTAATGTTAAAAACTACGTAACCGCGCAAAATAAAAAGTGAATTCTGAGCTATGCTAGTCCTACGGGCATGAAAATAATTTTCCTACGAAGCTAATGATAAAAGAAAATTTTCTAAAAAAGATTTATATTTTTCTGATTATTTTTCTAATTATTATGAATTAATTACTAATTTAAACTAATAAAAAGATTAAAAATATTAAAACTAATGATAAAAATCTGAAACTTTTTCCTAAATTACTTTACCCAATTACAGTCCTAAGAAAAATACTAAAACATTGCTAGCTTATTCCAGTAAGCTGTAATAAGCTAAAAAGGCTCGTATAGCTTAAATGGAAAAATCTAGTATAAAAGGAATTAAGTGGGAGGTATAAGCGGAACTGGTGCCCCAGAGCAGATGGAAGGGGAGTGTGTGCTTGTGTCGTGCGTGCTTGAGGTCCTGGGTTCGAACCCCACTTTTTGCACTTTTGATTTTTTTTCTTTTTTCAATTTTTTTCTTTTACAAAACTACTTAACAATAACTAATAAGTAATTTTTACAAAACACAACTTTTTAAAACTTAACAATAAGCTCAGAGTGAGCTTATGAATTCAGTAGTGAACAAAATAAACCAAAAGGAGATTTTTAAAATGCAAAAGCAAATGAAAAGCTAACTAGATTGAACCAAGGGTAAAATAAGATAAAAACAAGTTTAGTAAACTTAAATTAAGCTGAAACAACAAGAAGAAGCAACTGAATAAGCAACAATAAGCAAATAAGCATAACCAAATCACTGCCTACACAAACAGTCCTGCATGCTTGTTGCAGGCTCAAATAAGCTTATCAATTAAGCTTGAAAGTGCAATCAAAGCCTGGAATTAGTGAGTTTGGCCACTGAGCTTCTCAAAGAACCCAAGAACACAAGTTGGGACCCACTGAGGAGGCTTGTGGGGACCACAACAGTTGGGGTTGTGGGTGGCCTGCTGATGTGCAGCAGTGCAGGGCAAAAATGGGGTGTTTCCAGCCCACAAAAAGCTGTTATAAGCTAACCTAAAAATCTTATAAAAAATACACTAGATATATGAGCTGGTGAACTTTCAAAATCCAGAAATTTAGCTTATGACTACTTGAATTGAAAGCTACATAAATTCTCAAAAATCCACAAAAGTCTGAAAATCTAAAAACACTAAACTTTGACTTTTTCAGTTCTTGACAAACCTTGACCAAAATGAACTTTGATTGATCCTAGATGATTTAATATGATGTTATAAGCTACAATGAGACTGAATTAAGCTACCCTAACAACTTTTGTACCAAAAATGAAGATTAAACAGGCTGCAAACTTCTCAGTTCAGCAGATTCAAGCAAAAACTTAGAATTTTGACTTTTTGTGAATAACAACTGATTTTTATGATTAACCTAAGCTAAAATGACCTAATTTGAGTTGTAAACACCAAAAGCTACTACTGAAACAAGTTTTAATTCAAGGAAACACCCTGAACCAAACACCCCTTTATTGACAGATTTGAGTGAAATTCAAAGGAAACAACCAATTTAACTATGGTTTCTGGATTTTATTGGTCCAGTAACTTAAGTTAACTCCAGAAAAACAACTTTCAACATGAGAATTAATATTACACTAAGTTACACTAAATGTGACTCACATGGACTGATTTTTGCTTGAAAAGTGAAAAATAAGATTTTAAACTAACAAAGATTATCCAACTAACTCAAATCAACTCTAATGATATTATTATGCTATGAGAAACTGAGAAACACTCAAACAAACAACTTGGATAACTAAAACAGATTATACTAAGAATTGCACTAGAAATTGAAAATTTATAAAACAAGAAGTGAAACCTTTAACCCCAGCTGAACAAGGGTACCCAGAGGCAGCTACAAGCTCCTAGCTTATCAGAGATAAGCTAGGTATAGTCCATCTGCCAATTCCATTACTTGGCACTTCCAAAAAGCTTCCACAGTCTAGTGCATAAGGTTCCCTGTGATTTATTGATTTTTTTTTTCTGTTTTTAATTTGTTTTTACTCTAGTTATCCTTCTTTGTTGTATTTAAGGGCTTATCAGAGCTTATGAAAGCTTATGACATGACTTAAGCAATAACAGAACACATTTGAGATTTTTAGCTAAGAAAACTTGAAATTTCTATTAAAACTTGAAATGGATTACAACTTGGATTTCTGAACTGAAAACTTAAATTTAACTTAAAAGAAAACGATTACAATATTGAAAACTAAATTACATAAAAAAACTAAGCACACCCTATTGGCTTACAAAGACTGCTATTTATACTAAACTAAGACTTGGGGTCTCTTTCTTCACTTGTACTTGTCCTCTGAGATAAAACTGCCTTGGAAACCATTTCGTGCTTCTTGGGATTAAATCCCACCCCTTGGATTAAAGTTAGGATAATCATAGCCACTAATTAAGTTTAGGCGCCCAAATGAAGTAGTGGAATGCCAACGTGGAGGAGGGGGGAAATAAAATAACACATGGGTTTGACTTTGGGATGTGATAGGGAGGCTGGGTGAGTGTTGGGGAGTGGATGGGGGAGACAAAGTTGTTGGAGCAGGGCAGAGGTTATGGGGAAGTGTTTTGGCGGCAAGGGAGAAAGAAGAAAGGTGGGTTGACTTTAGTTGACCCGCTTTTCTTTTATTTCTTTTGTTTTCTGGCCTGGTCACAAAGGGGGTCAAATGGTTTGGCTGGGGTTCAGGTTTAGTGGTTGGGGTTCAATTGGGTTTAAATTGTTTTAAAGTTTAAAGATTAAACTTCAAGGACCATTTGTTGTGATTAAACCAAACTTGAGGGACTGAAGATGCAACTTTCCAAAAATTATCATAAGGACCATTTGTGACAAACTTTATTAACCAAGGACCATAAATGATATTTTCCATTTTTAAAAATCCCGGGAACTTGTTTTGCCATTTTTGAAAGTGCAGGGACCAAAGTCGTAAATTATTGAAACTTTTCACCAAAGGACTAAATATGACAACCTATGATTTCAAAAGGACCTTTGGTGACTTTTCTTACAAAACAAATGCCTAGGGACTAAATTTGACAAGTTTTGAAATATGAGGGACTGAAACTGCCAATTTTGCAAACTTTGTTCGTTTTTTCAACTGTTTTCAAACATTTTGCATTTGAAATATATAAAACACAATCCCTGGGATATTTTCAGTATTTTGATGCATTTCTGAGTGTTTTTGGATGTTTTGGCAGTTCATATACGACAAAAATGATGAGTATTTACACACTCATCAATCCCCCACACTAAACTATTGCTAGTCCCTAGCAATCTTTTATGAAGTTTTAATGGATTTTTCTCTTTACCAGATATCCATCATTTCTGGAGTAGCCAAATGTTTCAGTTCAAGTAAGAACTATGGTACACTGATAACCATATGATTTTGAGCAAATCACCAGCTGCCAACGGATTTGAGAAATCTTTACCCAGAGCCGTTTGCTCCTGGACTAGCCAACTCTTAGATAAATTACAACTATTATCTTTGGTGAGCTGATTACCAATTATGGTTTTCCACTGCCTTTACCACAAGCCATAACCTTGCGGGCTAGCCAACTCTTCACTTATATAAGATATGGTGAGTCGAATACCATACAATTTTGGGCAAATTGCAAGCCGTCAACGGATTTGAGAAATCTTTACCCAGAGCCGTTTGCTCCGGGATTAGCCAATCCTTTTTTGTGTTAGACATGGCGGACTGATAACCATTTATTTCGTTCTAAGTGAGAAAAAAAAAATTTAAATTTTGGCTAAAATGGGGGTACTAGATGGTACATTTGATTAAATTCGATAGAATTCTCCCCCACACTTAGAACTGAATATTGCCCTCAATATTCAAAGTACCGGTTGTTAAACCAACACTTAGAACGTAAAAAGGAAATATTAATAGCCATTTATTTTATATACACTGTTTTTTTTTTTTTTTTTTTTTTTTTTTTTTTGAGAATTTCCATATATACAACATGCGGGGCATTTCCCCCACACTTAGGTGGTAGAAAATAGAAAGAGGTCAGAAATATGGGTGAAAACCCATATGGTGCTTGAGTTTTTGATCACCGAGTCACTAGCTTGACTCGACCCCGAATTGAGTTGATTTCTCCCGAACAGTCAGGTTTGTCACTCAAGCTAACCGCTTGTGAACGGCCAACCGTAACAAAGTGTTCCTGAACAGCCCGGGAGAAAAATCAATTTAAAAGTCTATGGGGAAGTAAGTGGAAGAGACCATCTCCCCCACACTAGGTGGTAGAAAAGAGAAAGAAAACAGAGACACGGGTGAGAACCCATGTTTTGCTAATGTTTTTGATCACCGAGTCACTAGCTTGACTCGATCCCCGCATTCATTGGTTCTTGGGGAAAGTTTGAAGATCCGGGACAACCATGGGTGGTATGTCCTCTCCAAAGTAATGTTTCAACCGATGGCCATTCACTTTAAAGTTAGGTCCGTCAGCTTGAGATAACTCAACGGTACCATATGGATAAACTTTGGTGATAGTGAATGGACCAGACCAACGGGATTTAAGTTTACCCGAGAAAATCTTCAATCTTGAATTAAAAAGAAGGACTCGATCACCAACGTTAAAAACGCGGTTCTTAATTTTTGAGTCATGGAGCTTCTTTGTTTTTTCCTTGTAGATCAAAGAGTTCTCGTAGGCTTGATCACGAAGTTCATTCAATTCATTTATTTGAACTTTTCGGTGATCACCCGCTGTCTGAAGGTCAAAGTTTGCATGCTTGAGGGCCCAGTAGGCTTTGTGCTCAAGCTCAATCGATAGATGACACGCCTTTCCGTACACAAGCTTGTATGGAGTACACCCGATGGGTGTTTTGTAAGCTGTACGAAAGGCCCAGAGTGCGTCATCTAGCTTATCCGACCAAGATGCACGATTTTCTCCTACAGTCCTTTCCAAGATTCTTTTAATTCCTCGATTGGTAACTTCCACTTGCCCACTTGTTTGGGGGTGATACGCGGTAGAAAGACGGTGTGTAACACCATACTTTTGCATGACTTTATCAAACTTGTCATTACAGAAATGCGTACCACGATCACTGATTATAGCACGTGGAGTTCCAAAACGAGCAAAAAGAGATTTCAAAAATTTCACAACAACTCGGGCATCATTTGTGGGTAAAGCTTTCGCTTCAACCCATTTTGACAAATAGTCAACAGCCACGAGTATGTATTTGTTTCCTCGAGATGATGGAAATGGTCCCATAAAGTCAATGCCCCATATGTCAAAGATTTCACAAACTTGAATGACATTTTGTGGCATTTCATTTCTTTGTGAAATATTTCCGTAACGTTGACAATCGTCACAAGCTTTGACTATTTCCTGGGCATCCTTGTAAATTGTGGGCCAATAGAAACCGGAATCAAACACCTTTTTGGCGGTGTAGTTGGGATTATGATGTCCCCCAGTAGGTCCAGAATGGCAAGCCTTGAGAATATCGATGGCTTCCTGACCATAAACACACCGCCGGATGACTTGATCCGCACAGATTTTAAACAAGTAGGGGTCGTCCCAGAAATAATGTTTGACATCCTTGAAGAACTTATTCTTCTGTTGGGACGACATCCCTTTCACAACAAAGTTACCAGCATGGTAGTTTGCAAAGTCGGCAAACCATGGGGTAGTCGAATCTCCACGAAAAGCAACCGCACTGAGTGTTTCGAGAGGAAATGTTTCATTTATTTCCTTTTTCTCGAACACATCTTGGTGAGGGTTCTCTAATCGGGATAGATGATCAGCAGCTAGGTTCTCAGCTCCTTTTTTATCACGTATGGTGATATCAAATTCTTGCAGGAGGAGAACCCAACGGAGCAATCTCGGCTTTGCATCTTGTTTTGCAAAGAGATATTTGAGAGCCGAGTGATCCGTATACACCACGCATTTGGTCAAGATCAAGTATGGCCTAAACTTCTCAAAGGCATACACCACAGCCAACAATTCTTTTTCTGTAGTGGTGTAATGAGTTTGAGCTTCAGTCATAGTTTTACTTGCGTAGTGGATAGGCTGAAAATGTTTGGCCTTACGTTGCCCCAGGACTGCACCGATAGCAAAATCACTTGCATCGCACATGAGTTCAAACGGCAAGTCCCAGTCGGGGGCAACTAAAATGGGTGCTTCAGTAAGCTTTTTCTTTAGAGTTTGAAAAGCTTCAACGCACTCAGGAGAGAAGATAAAAGGAGCATCCTTTTCAAGGAGATGAGTCATAGGCCGGGCGATTTTAGAAAAATCTTGTATGAATCTACGATAGAATCCGGCATGACCCAAAAAACTCCGAATACCTTTGACGGTAGTGGGATGAGGTAATTTACTGATGACATCAACTTTAGATCTGTCAACCTCAATCCCACTCTTGGAAATCTTATGGCCGAGGACAATGCCCTCTTTAACCATAAAGTGACTCTTCTCCCAATTTAGACAAAGATTGGTGTCTTTACACCTTTTCAACATGTTTTCTAAATTGGAGAGACATGCTTGGAACGAATCCCCAATGACCGAGAAGTCATCCATAAAGACCTCCATCGTTTTACCGATCATGTCGGTAAATATGGCCATCATGCACCTTTGGAATGTGCCCGGAGCATTACATAAGCCAAAAGGCATACGTTTATAGGCAAAAGTTCCATAAGGACATGTAAAGGTAGTCTTTTCTTGATCTTGCGGATCAATGGGAATTTGAAAGTAACCTGAGAAACCATCAAGGAAACAATAGTACTCGTTTCCCGCTAATCTCTCAAGCATCTGGTCCATGAAGGGTAGAGGAAAATGGTCTTTACGGGTGGCATCATTTAACTTGCGATAGTCAATGCAGACACGCCACCCCGTAACCAATCGAGTTGGAATCAACTCATTTTCTTCATTTGTGACAACAGTAATGCCACCCTTTTTAGGAACGCAATGAATGGGACTAACCCAAGGACTATCCGAGATAGGGTAAATCAATCCGGCATCAAGAAGTTTGAGAACCTCTTGTTTGATAACCTCATGAATTTTTGGATTCACCCTTCTTTGATGTTGAACTGCCGGTTTAAAATCATCCTCCATTAAAATCTTGTGAGTACAAAATTCAGGGTTAATACCCTTGATGTCGGAGAGCTTCCAAGCAATTGCTTGCTTGTGTGACTTCAAAACTTTTATGAGAGCAGTCTTTTCATCCTCACTCAAATTCTTAGCAATTATGACGGGTAATTTATCATCACCCTCCAAAAATGCATACTCGAGATGAGGTGGTAAGTCCTTAAGTTCGACCTCAGGAAATTCATCGTTTTTCTCAACCGATTTGATTTCCTCTTTATGAAGTTTTTGTGGAAGAACAGGAGGAAAAGAGGGATCTTCATTTAACATCTTCTCAATGAGAAGGATATCCCCCTCAAGGTCAATCTCTTGGTTATCAATTCCATCGGGAACCGAATCACTTTTGAGAAAGGCCTCTATTTCCTCTAAGATGAAGTCACTTCCCTCAAACAGAGTGAGAGAAGGAGAAGAATTGGCGATTATAGGTTGAGAAGATGGAGTGGGATCACCACTCGAAGAATTATGAATATAACCAAGAACTTCTTGAGAGTACTCCTCTGAAGCAACATCAATGACATCTATTCGGTTAACCGATTCAGAGTCATAATTTGAGGAGTACCTCGAAGTTTGATCGAGGTTAAAAGTGACTGCTTCATTATCAACACGAAGAGTTATTTTCTCTTCGAAAACATCAATTAGAGCACGGCCCGTCCTTAGGAATCCTCTTCCAAGAATGAGAGGAACCCTTGGATCAGCATCGAATTCAACAACAACGAAGTCAGCCGGAAAATGGAACTTTCCTACTTTCACGAATACATCTTCGGCAATGCCGAGTGGACGAGTGATAGAACGATCTGCAAGCTCAAGAGTCATGCAGGTAGGAGTAAGTTCAGGAAGAGAAAGTTTCTTCCATACTGAATTAGGCATCAGGTTAATGCTAGCGCCAAGATCGGCCAAGGCGAAGCATTCACTCATTCCTGGAAAAACACACGGAATGAGAAATTTTTCAGGATCTCCAAGCTTCTCGGGAAGCTTCTTTAAAATTGCTGCAGAGCAATTCTCGTTTAAAGGAGTTTTTGCCATTTCGTACAATTTTTCCTTGTTGCTTAACAAGTTCTTGATCATTGATGCAAATTTGGGCATCATGATGATAGCATCCGCAAGGCTTATGTCAAAGTGCAAATCTTGAAAGATTTGATAGAACTTGTCCATTTGGTGACTAGCCTTTTCACGGAGCTTTTGCTCATTGAGTCGTGATGGATAAGGTATTGAAGGTTTGGATTTAGGGATCTCAACGGGAGTTTCAACAGCTTCAAAGACAACTCCAGGGTTGAGTTTGGTTTTTGGTATATCCCGAGGACGGACGTGTGCGTTACTTTGTGGGCTAGTAATGTGCACCTTGTCCTTTGTCGCCTCAGGTTCATGTTCCACTACCTTGGGAAGAGAAGAAGCGGTAGTAGGAATCTCGGGTCCATCATAAGTTTTGCCACTGCGTGTGGTGATAGCTTTAAGTTCACCCTTTGGGTTAACCACAGTATTACCAGGGAGACCTCCCGAGGTAGAAGGTGGAGTGAGATGGCTTATGAGACTAGAAAGCATATTCTCGATGTTGCTTTGAGATTGTTCCATTTTGTTGTTTGTAGCCATAAGCTCACTCTTCAGCTCATTACCCTGCTTGGTTATTGTGGATTGTAAATCATTCCTCAAAGTGAAGATTTGATTTTGCATTGCCTTTAGTTTGGAATCATTAACCTTGATATAGTTATTGAGTTCACTTGAAGGCGGTTCTTGGTAATGAGGAGTTGAATACCCTTGATTACCCCTTGGGGGTGGGTATTGATTGATCTGGGCATGAAATTGATTTTGCACGTTTTGCCCTTTTTGCTGATTAGGATTAAACCTATTTGGATTGTTGGGTTGAGGAAATCCGGGTGGTCCATTTTGAGGACGGTAGTTTGGGTCCACTTGAGGACGGTATTGGTTACCTCCTTGGTTGGAACTACCGGCTACTGCATTAATTTCAAATGTACCATCGGTGGCAGTACAATTATAATATGCATGTGGACCACCACAAGTGACACAAACTTCTACCTTTTTGATTTCGGCAGTTTGAGAAGTTTGCGGAGAAGAGGGAGAAGAAACTTTCTGTGTGGTGAGAACCAAGGATTTTATAACCTTCGTGAGTTCGTCAAGTCTAGCATCGGTGCTGGACTGACTCACGGATGAAGAGGTAGAAGGACCAACACTCATTTGGGAAACAACCGGTTTGCTTCGTGGAGTGCGGACCTTAGACTTGTTCTCAATGATTGCTAAAGCATCCCTTGTGGTTCGATTCAAGAAATTACCTCCAGCGGAGGAATTGAGAGATTCTTGATCAGCTGAGCTCACACCATTGTAGAAAGTGTCGAGTTGCATCAACTCAGAGAAACCATGATGCGGACATTTGCGAAGCATTTCTTTATAACGATCCCATGCCTCACTAAATGATTCATCGAATTTTTGTGTAAATTTCATGATTTCGTTTTTAAGACTCGTGGTTTTGGAAGGAGGAAAAAATTCATTCACGAACTTCTTAACCAAATCTTCCCATGTTAGAATCGATCGAGGGGGTTGTTTGTCAAGCCAAATTCGGGCTGCCCCATCAATGGAAAATGGGAAAAGAAGGAGTTTGATTGATTCCTCAGGGACATTTTTGCATTTGATGGTAGAAGTGATTTTGTTAAACCATCGAATGTGATCTTGAGGATCGTCCCTTTCAAAACCATAAAATTGACGCGAGGTTACAAGATTTATTAACCCCGTCTTGAGTTCAAAATTCTCGGCCACGATGGCCGGAACAACGATAGCATCTCCGTAACCCTCGGTGGGTGCTTGGAGAAGCTCATTCATAGTCGGCTCAGCCGCCATGAGAACAGGAATAGCACGAACCTCGGGTTCGACTATTGAAGAAGAACGTCTACGCCTACGACCTCGTCTTCGAGGAATGTTGCCAAGCTCACGTAACGGGCTCGTAGACCTAGAAGAACGCGTGCGCATGCACTAGAACACAACTCTAAGAAGCCCCAGAGTCGAGAGAATTATGAAAAAGGATGGAAGATTCTTTTTATTTTTGAAAAGTGAAAATGAAAACAAATCCAATTAAAACAAGATCGAGAGAAAACACAAGTGAACTTAAACCAATAATCACAAGATGAATGGCTTCTTTGAAAAAGGTACACCACTCACAAGGATACAAAGGCAAGTTTTAATCTTTAGTTTGGGAACTTATTATGGTCGTACCCCCAGTTAGGTAGTACTCTGTCTTGGTTCTCGACGGTAAATTTTATTGTTGTTATTATTAAACGGAAAATCTTTTTGTATTTTTATCTTTTATATATATAGAAACAAAGGAAAAATATTTTTGTGTTTTATATTTTTATGGATGATTGAAATACGATATTTTTGGTACTCGATCCGTTAAACGAATTAACTTCACGAGTGTTTTGCTTTATATATGGTGAATATACAAGAGATGGAAGATATACACAGATTGGGTTTCAAAAACACGATACTGCAAAACGTTTAAAACACGCAACACACCTCCCCGGCAGCGGCGCCAAAATTTGATCGGCTCCAAACGGTCAACTATTTTCAACCACGGATGTGGTCAAATAAAGTCAAACAATCTAGGGCACGATACTAACCAAGAGGAGTATAGTGTTATCCCCGGGTCGTTAAGTCCCAGCGAAGCGTGAAATTGTGTTTAGAACGATTTGTGATCAAGTGAGATTGAAAGGATTTAACAAAGTGATTGATATGGTGATTACACTAAGGGAATATAGATGAAAATGACTAAAACAAACAATATTAACAAGTACGTGAAACAAAGATATCTAAAAACGTATTAAATCCTAAAGACGTACGTTAATGTTAAAAACTACGTAACCGCGCAAAATAAAAAGTGAATTCTGAAATATGCTAGTCCTACGGGCATGAAAATAATTTTCCTACGAAGCTAATGATAAAAGAAAATTTTCTAAAAAAGATTTATATTTTTCTGATTATTTTTCTAATTATTATGAATTAATTACTAATTTAAACTAATAAAAAGATTAAAAATATTAAAACTAATGATAAAAATCTGAAACTTTTTCCTAAATTACTTTACCCAATTACAGTCCTAAGAAAAATACTAAAACATTGCTAGCTAATTCCAGTAAGCTGTAATAAGCTAAAAAGGCTCGTATAGCTTAAATGGAAAAATCTAGTATAAAAGGAATTAAGTGGGAGGTATAAGCGGAACTGGTGCCCCAGAGCAGATGGAAGGGGAGTGTGTGCTTGTGTCGTGCGTGCTTGAGGTCCTGGGTTCGAACCCCACTTTTTGCACTTTTGATTTTTTTTCTTTTTTCAATTTTTTTCTTTTACAAAACTACTTAACAATAACTAATAAATAATTTTTACAAAACACAACTTTTTAAAACTTAACAATAAGCTCAGAGTGAGCTTATGAATTCAGCAGTGAACAAAATAAACCAAAAGGAGATTTTTAAAATGCAAAAGCAAATGAAAAGCTAACTAGATTGAACCAAGGGTAAAATAAGATAAAAACAAGTTTAGTAAACTTAAATTAAGCTGAAACAACAAGAAGAAGCAACTGAATAAGCAACAATAAGCAAATAAGCATAACCAAATCACTGCCCACACAAACAGTCCTGCAGGCTTGTTGCAGGCTCAAATAAGCTTATCAATTAAGCTTGAAAGTGCAATCAAAGCCTGGAATTAGTGAGTTTGGCCACTGAGCTTCTCAAAGAACCCAAGAACACAAGTTGGGACCCACTGAGGAGGCTTTTGGGGACCACAACAGTTGGGGTTGTGGGTGGCCTGCTGATGTGCAGCAGTGCAGGGCAAAAATGGGGTGTTTCCAGCCCACAAAAAGCTGTTATAAGCTAACCTAAAAATCTTATAAAAAATACACTAGATATATGAGCTGGTGAACTTTCAAAATCCAGAAATTTAGCTTATGACTACTTGAATTGAAAGCTACAGAAATTCTCAAAAATCCACAAAAGTCTGAAAATCTAAAAACACTAAACTTTGACTTTTTCAGTTCTTGACAAACCTTGACCAAAATGAACTTTGATTGATCCTAGATGATTTAATATGATATTATAAGCTACAATGAGACTGAATTAAGCTACCCTAACAACTTTTGTACCAAAAATGAAGATTAAACAGGCTGCAAACTTCTCAGTTCAGCAGATTCAAGCAAAAACTTAGAATTTTGACTTTTTGTGAATAACAACTGATTTTTATGATTAACCTAAGCTAAAATGACCTAATTTGAGTTGTAAACACCAAAAGCTACTACTGAAACAAGTTTTAATTCAAGGAAACACCCTGAACCAAACACCCCTTTATTGACAGATTTGAGTGAAATTCAAAGGAAACAACCAATTTAACTATGGTTTCTGGATTTTATTGGTCCAGTAACTTAAGTTAACTCCAGAAAAACAACTTTCAACATGAGAATTAATATTACACTAAGTTACACTAAATGTGACTCACATGGACTGATTTTTGCTTGAAAAGTGAAAAATAAGATTTTAAACTAACAAAGATTATCCAACTAACTCAAATCAACTCTAATGATATTATTATGCTATGAGAAACTGAGAAACACTCAAACAAACAACTTGGATAACTAAAACAGATTATACTAAGAATTGCACTAGAAATTGAAAATTTATAAAACAAGAAGTGAAACCTTTAACCCCAGCTGAACAAGGGTACCCAGAGGCAGCTACAAGCTCCTAGCTTATCAGAGATAAGCTAGGTATAGTCCATCTGCCAATTCCATTACTTGGCACTTCCAAAAAGCTTCCACAGTCTAGTGCATAAGGTTCCCTGTGATTTATTGATTTTTTTTTTCTGTTTTTAATTTGTTTTTACTCTAGTTATCCTTCTTTGTTGTATTTAAGGGCTTATCAGAGCTTATGAAAGCTTATGACATGACTTAAGCAATAACAGAACACATTTGAGATTTTTAGCTAAGAAAACTTGAAATTTCTATTAAAACTTGAAACGGATTACAACTTGGATTTCTGAACTGAAAACTTAAATTTAACTTAAAAGAAAACGATTACAATATTGAAAACTAAATTACATAAAAAAAACTAAGCACACCCTATTGGCTTACAAAGACTGCTATTTATACTAAACTAAGACTTGGGGTCTCTTTCTTCACTTGTACTTGTCCTCTGAGATAAAACTACCTTGGAAACCATTTCGTGCTTCTTGGGATTAAATCCCACCCCTTGGATTAAAGTTAGGATAATCACAGCCACTAATTAAGTTTAGGCACCCAAATGAAGTAGTGGAATGCCAACGTGGAGGAGGGGGGAAATAAAATAACACATGGGTTTGACTTTGGGATGTGATAGGGAGGCTGGGTGAGTGTTGGGGAGTGGATGGGGGAGACAAAGTTGTTGGAGCAGGGCAGAGGTTATGGGGAAGTGTTTTGGCGGCAAGGGAGAAAGAAGAAAGGTGGGTTGACTTTAGTTGACCCGCTTTTCTTTTATTTCTTTTGTTTTCTGGCCTGGTCACAAAGGGGGTCAAATGGTTTGGCTGGGGTTCAGGTTTAGTGGTTGGGGTTCAATTGGGTTTTAAATTGTTTTAAAGTTTAAAGATTAAACTTCAAGGACCATTTGTTGTGATTAAACCAAACTTGAGGGACTGAAGATGCAACTTTCCAAAAATTATCATAAGGACCATTTGTGACAAACTTTATTAACCAAGGACCATAAATGATATTTTCCATTTTTAAAAATCCCAGGAACTTGTTTTGCATTTTTGAAAGTGCAGGGACCAAAGTCGTAAATTATTGAAACTTTTCACCAAAGGACTAAATATGACAACCTATGATTTCAAAAGGACCTTTGGTGACTTTTCTTACAAAACAAATGCCTAGGGACTAAATTTGACAAGTTTTGAAATATGAGGGACTGAAACTGCCAATTTTGCAAACTTTGTTCGTTTTTTCAACTGTTTTCAAACATTTTGCATTTGAAATATATAAAACACAATCCCTGGGATATTTTCAGTATTTTGATGCATTTCTGAGTGTTTTTGGATGTTTTGGCAGTTCATATACGACAAAAATGATGAGTATTTACACACTCATCAATCCCCCACACTAAACTATTGCTAGTCCCTAGCAATCTTTTATGAAGTTTTAATGGATTTTTCTCTTTACCAGATATCCATCATTTCTGGAGTAGCCAAATGTTTCAGTTCAAGTAAGAACTATGGTACACTGATAACCATATGATTTTGAGCAAATCACCAGCTGCCAACGGATTTGAGAAATCTTTACCCAGAGCCGTTTGCTCCTGGACTAGCCAACTCTTAGATAAATTACAACTATTATCTTTGGTGAGCTGATTACCAATTATGGTTTTCCACTGCCTTTACCACAAGCCATAACCTTGCGGGCTAGCCAACTCTTCACTTATATAAGATATGGTGAGTCGAATACCATACAATTTTGGGCAAATTGCAAGCCGTCAACGGATTTGAGAAATCTTTACCCAGAGCCGTTTGCTCCGGGATTAGCCAATCCTTTTGTGTGTTAGACATGGCGGACTGATAACCATTTATTTCGTTCTAAGTGAGAAAAAAAAATTTTAAATTTTGGCTAAAATGGGGGTACTAGATGGTACATTTGATTAAATTCGATAGAATTCCCCCCCACACTTAGAACTGAATATTGCCCTCAATATTCAAAGTACCGGTTGTTAAACCAACACTTAGAACGTAAAAAGGAAATATTAATAGCCATTTATTTTATATACACTTTTTTTTTTTTTTTTTTTTTTTTTTTTTTGAGAATTTCCATATATACAACATGCGGGGCATTTCCCCCACACTTAGGTGGTAGAAAATAGAAAGAGGTCAGAAATATGGGTGAAAACCCATATGGTGCTTGAGTTTTTGATCACCGAGTCACTAGCTTGACTCGACCCCGAATTGAGTTGATTTCTCCCGAACAGTCAGGTTTGTCACTCAAGCTAACCGCTTGTGAACGGCCAACCGTAACAAAGTGTTCCTGAACAGCCCGGGAGAAAAATCAATTTAAAAGTCTATGGGGAAGTAAGTGGAAGAGACCATCTCCCCCACACTAGGTGGTAGAAAAGAGAAAGAAAACAGAGACACGGGTGAGAACCCATGTTTTGCTAATGTTTTTGATCACCGAGTCACTAGCTTGACTCGATCCCCGCATTCATTGGTTCTTGGGGAAAGTTTGAAGATCCGGGACAACCATGGGTGGTATGTCCTCTCCAAAGTAATGTTTCAACCGATGGCCATTCACTTTAAAGTTAGGTCCGTCAGCTTGAGATAACTCAACGGTACCATATGGATAAACTTTGGTGATAGTGAATGGACCAGACCAACGGGATTTAAGTTTACCCGAGAAAATCTTCAATCTTGAATTAAAAAGAAGGACTCGATCACCAACGTTAAAAACGCGGTTCTTAATTTTTGAGTCATGGAGCTTCTTTGTTTTTTCCTTGTAGATCAAAGAGTTCTCGTAGGCTTGATCACGAAGTTCATTCAATTCATTTATTTGAACTTTCCGGTGATCACCCGCTGTCTGAAGGTCAAAGTTTGCATGCTTGAGGGCCCAGTAGGCTTTGTGCTCAAGCTCAATCGGTAGATGACACGCCTTTCCGTACACAAGCTTGTATGGAGTACACCCGATGGGTGTTTTGTAAGCTGTACGAAAGGCCCAGAGTGCGTCATCTAGCTTATCCGACCAAGATGCACGATTTTCTCCTACAGTCCTTTCCAAGATTCTTTTAATTCCTCGATTGGTAACTTCCACTTGCCCACTTGTTTGGGGGTGATACGCGGTAGAAAGACGGTGTGTAACACCATACTTTTGCATGACTTTATCAAACTTGTCATTGCAGAAATGCGTACCACGATCACTGATTATAGCACGTGGAGTTCCAAAACGAGCAAAAAGAGATTTCAAAAATTTCACAACAACTCGGGCATCATTTGTGGGTAAAGCTTTCGCTTCAACCCATTTTGACAAATAGTCAACAGCCACGAGTATGTATTTGTTTCCTCGAGATGATGGAAATGGTCCCATAAAGTCAATGCCCCATATGTCAAAGATTTCACAAACTTGAATGACATTTTGTGGCATTTCATTTCTTTGTGAAATATTTCCGTAACATTGACAATCGTCACAAGCTTTGACTATTTCCTGGGCATCCTTGTAAATTGTGGGCCAATAGAAACCGGAATCAAACACCTTTTTGGCGGTGTAGTTGGGATTATGATGTCCCCCAGTAGGTCCAGAATGGCAAGCCTTGAGAATATCGATGGCTTCCTGACCATAAACACACCGCCGGATGACTTGATCCGCACAGATTTTAAACAAGTAGGGGTCGTCCCAGAAATAATGTTTGACATCCTTGAAGAACTTATTCTTCTGTTGGGACGACATCCCTTTCACAACAAAGTTACCAGCATGGTAGTTTGCAAAGTCGGCAAACCATGGGGTAGTCGAATCTCCACGAAAAGCAACCGCACTGAGTGTTTCGAGAGGAAATGTTTCATTTATTTCCTTTTTCTCGAACACATCTTGGTGAGGGTTCTCTAATCGGGATAGATGATCAGCAGCTAGGTTCTCAGCTCCTTTTTTATCACGTATGGTGATATCAAATTCTTGCAGGAGGAGAACCCAACGGAGCAATCTCGGCTTTGCATCTTGTTTTGCAAAGAGATATTTGAGAGCCGAGTGATCCGTATACACCACGCATTTGGTCAAGATCAAGTATGGCCTAAACTTCTCAAAGGCATACACCACAGCCAACAATTCTTTTTCTGTAGTGGTGTAATGAGTTTGAGCTTCAGTCATAGTTTTACTTGCGTAGTGGATAGGCTGAAAATGTTTGGCCTTACGTTGCCCCAGGACTGCACCGATAGCAAAATCACTTGCATCGCACATGAGTTCAAACGGCAAGTCCCAGTCGGGGGCAACTAAAATGGGTGCTTCAGTAAGCTTTTTCTTTAGAGTTTGAAAAGCTTCAACGCACTCAGGAGAGAAGATAAAAGGAGCATCCTTTTCAAGGAGATGAGTCATAGGCCGGGCGATTTTAGAAAAATCTTGTATGAATCTACGATAGAATCCGGCATGACCCAAAAAACTCCGAATACCTTTGACGGTAGTGGGATGAGGTAATTTACTGATGACATCAACTTTAGATCTGTCAACCTCAATCCCACTCTTGGAAATCTTATGGCCGAGGACAATGCCCTCTTTAACCATAAAGTGACTCTTCTCCCAATTTAGACAAAGATTGGTGTCTTTACACCTTTTCAACATGTTTTCTAAATTGGAGAGACATGCTTGGAACGAATCCCCAATGACCGAGAAGTCATCCATAAAGACCTCCATCGTTTTACCGATCATGTCGGTAAATATGGCCATCATGCACCTTTGGAATGTGCCCGGAGCATTACATAAGCCAAAAGGCATACGTTTATAGGCAAAAGTTCCATAAGGACATGTAAAGGTAGTCTTTTCTTGATCTTGCGGATCAATGGGAATTTGAAAGTAACCCGAGAAACCATCAAGGAAACAATAGTACTCGTTTCCCGCTAATCTCTCAAGCATCTGGTCCATGAAGGGTAGAGGAAAATGGTCTTTACGGGTGGCATCATTTAACTTGCGATAGTCAATGCAGACACGCCACCCCGTAACCAATCGAGTTGGAATCAACTCATTTTCTTCATTTGTGACAACAGTAATGCCACCCTTTTTAGGAACGCAATGAATGGGACTAACCCAAGGACTATCCGAGATAGGGTAAATCAATCCGGCATCAAGAAGTTTGAGAACCTCTTGTTTGATAACCTCATGAATTTTTGGATTCACCCTTCTTTGATGTTGAATGCCGGTTTAAAATCATCCTCCATTAAAATCTTGTGAGTACAAAATTCAGGGTTAATACCCTTGATGTCGGAGAGCTTCCAAGCAATTGCTTGCTTGTGTGACTTCAAAACTTTTATGAGAGCAGTCTTTTCATCCTCACTCAAATTCTTAGCAATTATGACGGGTAATTTATCATCACCCTCCAAAAATGCATACTCGAGATGAGGTGGTAAGTCCTTAAGTTCGACCTCAGGAAATTCATCGTTTTTCTCAACCGATTTGATTTCCTCTTTATGAAGTTTTTGTGGAAGAACAGGAGGAAAAGAGGGATCTTCATTTAACATCTTCTCAATGAGAAGGATATCCCCCTCAAGGTCAATCTCTTGGTTATCAATTCCATCGGGAACCGAATCACTTTTGAGAAAGGCCTCTATTTCCTCTAAGATGAAGTCACTTCCCTCAAACGGAGTGAGAGAAGGAGAAGAATTGGCGATTATAGGTTCAGAAGATGGAGTGGGATCACCACTCGAAGAATTATGAATATAACCAAGAACTTCTTGAGAGTACTCCTCTGAAGCAACATCAATGACATCTATTCGGTTAACCGATTCAGAGTCATAATTTGAGGAGTACCTCGAAGTTTGATCGAGGTTAAAAGTGACTGCTTCATTATCAACACGAAGAGTTATTTTCTCTTCGAAAACATCAATTAGAGCACGGCCCGTCCTTAGGAATCCTCTTCCAAGAATGAGAGGAACCCTTGGATCAGCATCGAATTCAACAACAACGAAGTCAGCCGAAAAATGGAACTTTCCTACTTTCACGAATACATCTTCGGCAATGCCGAGTGGACGAGTGATAGAACGATCTGCAAGCTCAAGAGTCATGCAGGTAGGAGTAAGTTCAGGAAGATAAAGTTTCTTCCATACTGAATTAGGCATCAGGTTAATGCTAGCGCCAAGATCGGCCAAGGCGAAGCATTCACTCATTCCTGGAAAAACACACGGAATGAGAAATTTTCCAGGATCTCCAAGCTTCTCGGGAAGCTTCTTTAAAATTGCTGCAGAGCAATTCTCGTTTAAAGGAGTTTTTGCCATTTCGTACAATTTTTCCTTGTTGCTTAACAAGTTCTTGATCATTGATGCAAATTTGGGCATCATGATGATAGCATCCGCAAGGCTTATGTCAAAGTGCAAATCTTGAAAGATTTGATAGAACTTGTCCATTTGGTGACTAGCCTTTTCACGGAGCTTTTGCTCATTGAGTCGTGATGGATAAGGTATTGAAGGTTTGGATTTAGGGATCTCAACGGGAGTTTCAACAGCTTCAAAGACAACTCCAGGGTTGAGTTGGGTTTTTGGTATATCCCGAGGACGGACGTGTGCGTTACTTTGTGGGCTAGTAATGTGCACCTTGTCCTTTGTCGCCTCAGGTTCATGTTCCACTACCTTGGGAAGAGAAGAAGCGGTAGTAGGAATCTCGGGTCCATCATAAGTTTTGCCACTGCGTGTGGTGATAGCTTTAAGTTCACCCTTTGGGTTAACCACAGTATTACCAGGGAGACCTCCCGAGGTAGAAGGTGGAGTGAGATGGCTTATGAGACTAGAAAGCATATTCTCGATGTTGCTTTGAGATTGTTCCATTTTGTTTTTTGTAGCCATAAACTCACTCTTCAGCTTATTACCCTGTTTGGTTATTGTGGATTGTAAATCATTCCTCAAAGTGAAGATTTGATTTTGCATTGCCTTTAGTTTGGAATCATTAACCTTGATATAGTTATTGAGTTCACTTGAAGGCGGTTCTTGGTAATGAGGAGCTGAATACCCTTGATTACCCCTTGGGGGTGGGTATTGATTGATCGGGGCATGAAATTGATTTTGCACGTTTTGCCCTTTTTGCTGATTAGGATTAAACCTATTTGGATTGTTGGGTTGAGGAAATCCGGGTGGTCCATTTTGAGGACGGTAGTTTGGGTCCACTTGAGGACGGTATTGGTTACCTCCTTGGTTGGAACTACCGGCTACTGCATTAATTTCAAATGTACCATCGGTGGAAGTACAATTATAATATGCATGTGGACCACCACAAGTGACACAAACTTCTACCTTTTTGATTTCGGCAGTTTGAGAAGTTTGCGGAGAAGAGGGAGAAGAAACTTTCTGTGTGGTGAGAACCAAGGATTTTATAACCTTCGTGAGTTCGTCAAGTCTAGCATCGGTGCTGGACTGACTCACGGATGAAGAGGTAGAAGGACCAACACTCATTTGGGAAACAACCGGTTTGCTTCGTGGAGTGCGGACCTTAGACTTGTTCTCAATGATTGCTAAAGCATCCCTTGTGGTTCGATTCAAGAAATTACCTCCAGCGGAGGAATTGAGAGATTCTTGATCAGCTGAGCTCACACCATTGTAGAAAGTGTCGAGTTGCATCAACTCAGAGAAACCATGATGCGGACATTTGCGAAGCATTTCTTTATAACGATCCCATGCCTCACTAAATGATTCATCGAATTTTTGTGTAAATTTCATGATTTCGTTTTTAAGACTCGTGGTTTTGGAAGGAGGAAAAAATTCATTCACGAACTTCTTAACCAAATCTTCCCATGTTAGAATCGATCGAGGGGGTTGTTTGTCAAGCCAAATTCGGGCTGCCCCATCGATGGAAAATGGGAAAAGAAGGAGTTTGATTGATTCCTCAGGGACATTTTTGCATTTGATGGTAGATGTGATTTTGTTAAACCATCGAATGTGATCTTGAGGATCGTCCCTTTCAAAACCATAAAATTGACGCGAGGTTACAAGATTTATTAACCCCGTCTTGAGTTCAAAATTCTCGGCCACGATGGCCGGAACAACGATAGCATCTCCGTAACCCTCGGTGGGTGCTTGGAGAAGCTCATTCATAGTCGGCTCAGCCGCCATGAGAACAGGAATAGCACGAACCTCGGGTTCGACTATTGAAGAAGAACGTCTACGCCTACGACCTCGTCTTCGAGGAATGTTGCCAAGCTCACGTAACGGGCTCGTAGACCTAGAAGAACGCGTGCGCATGCACTAGAACACAACTCTAAGAAGCCCCAGAGTCGAGAGAATTATGAAAAAGGATGGAAGATTCTTTTTATTTTTGAAAAGTGAAAATGAAAACAAATCCAATTAAAACAAGATCGAGAGAAAACACAAGTGAACTTAAACCAATAATCACAAGATGAATGGCTTCTTTGAAAAAGGTACACCACTCACAAGGATACAAAGGCAAGTTTTAATCTTTAGTTTGGGAACTTATTATGGTCGTACCCCCAGTTAGGTAGTACTCTGTCTTGGTTTTCGACGGTAAATTTTATTGTTGTTATTATTAAACGGAAAATCTTTTTGTATTTTTATCTTTTATATATATAGAAACAAAGGAAAAATATTTTTGTGTTTTATATTTTTATGGATGATTGAAATACGATATTTTTGGTACTCGATCCGTTAAACGAATTAACTTCACGAGTGTTTTGCTTTATATATGGTGAATATACAAGAGATGGAAGATATACACAGATTGGGTTTCAAAAACACGATACTGCAAAACGTTTAAAAACACGCAACACACCTCCCCGGCAGCGGCGCCAAAATTTGATCGGCTCCAAACGGTCAACTATTTTCAACCACGGATGTGGTCAAATAAAGTCAAACAATCTAGGGCACGATACTAACCAAGAGGAGTATAGTGTTATCCCCGGGTCATTAAGTCCCAGCGAAGCGTGAAATTGTGTTTAGAACGATTTGTGATCAAGTGAGATTGAAAGGATTTAACAAAGTGATTGATATGGTGATTACACTAAGGGAATATAGATGAAAATGACTAAAACAAACAATATTAACAAGTACGTGAAACAAAGATATCTAAAAACGTATTAAATCCTAAAGACGTACGTTAATGTTAAAAACTACGTAACCGCGCAAAATAAAAAGTGAATTCTGAGCTATGCTAGTCCTACGGGCATGAAAATAATTTTCCTACGAAGCTAATGATAAAAGAAAATTTTCTAAAAAAGATTTATATTTTTCTGATTATTTTTCTAATTATTATGAATTAATTACTAATTTAAACTAATAAAAAGATTAAAAATATTAAAACTAAT